>JAMXBD010003765.1:0-103611 GCA_024138025.1 Combretum micranthum | reverse complement strand
GGGCAGTCGAGTCGTAGTGGTAATTCTTTATTCTCATATATTTTTATTACTACACTAATGAGTCATGATTGAACATATGTTTGCTATGCTTTTTTTTTTTTTTATCCACATATGTCGACAATAACAATATCTCTTTATTTTTCCTTGACAGATGGATCCAGGCCCGATCGATAGCTCATTACTCATCCAGCAACCTGTACATAGGTCGATTCTAGCCTGGGATGGGCAGGTCAGTTTATTTATGTATTTCAGTTATTGCAGATTTGATGGTTGAGGTGATATTGGTTTTTAATAAATATGTTAACTTTACTGTAGGAGCATGAGGTGTTGCATTATCATCGCAGAGAGGCGAGGCGAGGCGAGGCGAGGCTCAGGCTCAGGTGATCAGCTGGCATACCTACAGAGGTTAACGAGCGACTAGTGCCATTCCTGTCTTAGGTAGGGTTCATAGGGGTAGCCCAGATGCCTTTCATTCCACTGGATTAGCATCTCCTTACAGTTTTGGTCGAGAGGTGGCGCCAAAGACGCATACATTCCACATGACCATAGGAGAGTGGTCTGTGACGTTGCAGGATGTTGCTGTCCTCACGGGCCTCCCCGTAGATGGATTGGCAGTTTGGGCACGGCTCGACTGGATTGGCTTGATTTATGTGAGGAGTTGCTAGAACTCCGGCCCGAGCCGGCGTAGACATGGATGGTGGTCGCTTGAAGATGTTTTGGTTAAATAGCCACTTCAGCGACCTACTTGATTTTGCTGATGATATGATGATCAGACGCCACGCTAGGGCGTACATTTTGCTGCTGCCTGGGGGATTTATTGTCACAGACAAGTCCTCAATTACGTCCATCTAATGTACCTCCAGCTGCTCCGAGACTTTGAGAGGGTCGGGCAGCACGCGTGGGGAGCAGCCTATTTGCCTTGGCTATACAGGCAGCTATGCTTGGCTTCGCACGTCGTTACAAGGGACATGGCAAGACCATTAGTTGTCCTCCATATATGGGCTTGGGAGCACTTCCCTTACATTGCCCCGTACGTCAACTGCACACATCAGTTACTGCGAGCCGCCCACTCATCAGCCATTGAGGTGCGACTTTTGATGTGACCCGTGTATCCATGCATCTGCTAATTGAGTACCACGCTTCTTTTGATCGACAGATGATGCATTAGGTATGAATCTGTTCCCTCCTATACCTCAATTGATTTTCAATGTCTTGTTCTCTTAAATTTCTATAGTATGATCGTTTATTTATGCAATAGTTCACTTTCCTACTTCATCAGGTGGTGTGGGACCCCTATAGTTCCATCTTGCCCTCCCTGCCTCCATATTGCCTAGTGGGTAGCGATGGTTGGCGTGTATGGGTCCCACTGGTTTGCTTCTACCTAGTCGAACACTACTATCCTAACAAAGTGCTTAGACAATTTGGTGGCTTCAAGTGGATCCTAGCCCCCTCCACCCCCTCGGCAGCGACATGAGACCCTCCATGAGATTGACATTAGGGACGTTCTGAGTGGAATGGCAGGACGAGCACGCTAGGTGGATAGCTGAGTGGGATGCTCAGCGTGATTGTACAGTTGAGCTACCAAATTTGCTACTGGGACATCTGATGATTACTTCCAGTGGTATCATGCAATACCCGACGCTGGATCGATCGCACGGGAGCTATCATACTATACATGGTAAGATCACTGTCTCTATAAGCTTTATATGGACTTATACTGACTTGCAGCTATTCACCGATATATATTTTTGCTATTACTCACAGGCTGATTTCATTTATAGCGTCCCAGACATGCCCCAGAGCTTACTCCATCCACTGCACGAGATGTCTATCGTGTAGTGGAAGAGTTTATGGGGTTGAATTTTAATGATCCAGTGCCACCAACTCCACCACAGCAGCAGCACAGGGTGACCTACAGCCTCAAATCGTACAGAGACGACATCTCTTAGAGAGCGGCATGGGAGGGGATGGGGACGGGGTGGAGGCGAGCTCTTGCACCAGGTATATAGATCAGAGATGAGCCTGAGCTGTCCGATTTATCTTCACTTGATGAGCCTGGTCCTTCCCAACTCATTCATGACGAGGCTGCCCGTCATCCACATTTTACGATATGGGGATATCCCATGCCAAACCCGTCATACACTGAGTTCCATACCCACCTGGCTCCACAAAAGAGGCGATCATCACCATCACATGATATGGGGAGGGCCTCACACAGGTAGAGTAGACCTTATTCCATTCCATCAATACAGTGTTGCTACTAGAGATGAGGCAGCTGCAGTTACAAAGATTAATCCATCTACACAGCATCCTCATCTGCGTACCTCGTTACCCAGGACGTATGTGAGGCGGCGTAGAGGCCGAGACGAGGGAGGCAGGACACACAGTAGCAGTAGTGGAGGATAGATTTTCTTTTTTTTTATTGTTACATATAACTTCTTACTTTTTTGTATTATTCTTGTATGTAGATTATATTTTTTCTCTTGTACATTTTATGAGAACAATCAATCAGCATTTCATTTTATTTCATTTCATATTATGTGTTACGAGTCTACAAATTCTCATATTTTGATTGTACAGTGCTGAGAAAGTATCATAATACTTTTGTGATTGAATGATTGGGGTTGAGAATGTATGTTTAGGCGGATTGGTATTATAACGTGTTGTGTTTGGATTGGGTTTGGGAATACTACAATTTTTTTATCGTTTAGCCACGATGGAGCATAGCTAATGGCTTATATAGCTGTTTATATTTGTATTTGACAGGTTTTATATGTAATTTTTTGGTTTCTCAAGTAATAAAGTCTTCTTAGGTGGAGCCTGACCTCGTTTCTCCAGGAGACGAGGTTGCTATCTTTAATGACCTCGTCTCTTAAAGAGACGAGGAGACGAGGTCACTTGCGATAGAACCTCCTCTCTTGGAGAGACGAGGTCATGCACTTATGACCTCGTCTCTTGAAGAGATGAGGTTATGTTGCCTAAAATCGGGAATATTTTCTTCTCAATTGCATTTTCATAATTTTTTTAAAAAAGTAATATTTTATTCCTTTCCCTCATGATAATCCTATCACGTTTTACAATTTTCTTTTCCTTAACTCATCTAAAATTTCAAGTAACCTTGTTATTTTAATAATAATAATAAAACAACAACAACAATGTTTTTAGCAAAATGAGTAAAAAAAATTAAAAAAATGAATGTAAAATGTCTAAAACACACTCCACTTTATTTATTTATTTAATTATGTATGAATTAGAAACATATTTTATATGACCTTTTTAAAATACTACGTACAAGTAGCACACATAGGTTAAAATGGCCAAATATTATAACCCTATATAAATACGATCCGAATTCTAAATTTCATATTCAAATATAGAACCAAATGGAAATAGCATCTCCTGGAAATTTTTACGAGCTAAACACAATGATATAAAATTTGTTTGAATATCATTCAATAATCGATAAAGTAATCTATAGAATTCCACAAAATTTCCTATAATCTAAATATTTAGTAAATCAACCGCAAGATCTAAAATTTATGCCAAAATCCTTATAGATAAAATAATATTATTGGCCTATAAGTCTAGAAACTTAATTGCAAGGTTGAAGATACTTAAGACCATAAAAATAAATTAATTTAAATATGATGTGCGGCACATTTAAGTTCTAAAATAGCGTAGGAACGACCAAACCTCCGATTGACAATTTTATATACTGAATATTCTAAGATATTATATACTACTAACTCTGTATGCATGTCTGGATAATTAAAAAAGGAGTAACCTGCCTTTAACTTATTTCCATAACTATCAAAATACATAAACTTTAAATATTTTACAAAAAACCGTGTTGTCAACGTCACTGTTCCTATTCTTTCTTTTTTTTTTTTTTTCATTTTCGTGTCAAAGGAGGGAAAGCATATTCTTTTCTTTAGTTGTTAGTCTTTAGTAATATCTGCAGTTATAAAACTTCGAATGGAAGCCAAACACTTGAGGCTCCTCCACCGCTATAAATAAGATAGGATAAGCATCTTATTTATATCCCTCAACTGCCCTTTTCTTGTACAAAAGTTACATGCCCTAACACACCATTTTCCTCTTTGTCTTCATTTTCCATTTAAATAACCCATCAATCACCACCCTCTCTACAACATCAGCAACACACAAAACTCTATCACTATGTCCTTCTCCGTCTTCTTGGATTGACAAGGCCGATAATATGTCATTCAACTTCAACCCGCCTACTACTCGACAGTGACGACCTCAACAACAACACGGCACTTGGTTTCTCTTTTAAATTCAGCTCTATATATCTTGTTCTCAATCTTGTTCTCTCTCGTCTCTGTTTTCTACAGAAATAGACAAAACATACACCATCTCCTTCTTCAATTTCATTTCAAGAACCACTACCAGACATCTACAACGAAACCAGTGCACAACCCTCCATCTCTGTCCGCCGTTCGTTCTTCCGTTCTTGTCTCTTTTTGACCAGCTTCATTGCAACATGGACCACTTGTTGCTAGGTTGTCGACGTCATCTATTATCTAAACAATCGTTAACAATACAGAAAAGGTACAATAATTATGTCTGGTAAACCTCTTATATTTACACTTAACAGCAAGACTATTCGTGAACTGAGAAAAATAAAAATAAATAAATAAATAGAAAAATAAAGGATAAGACAGGACGAAGCTCACAGCTTAAAATAATAGTATGACATACCAATAAAAAAAATCATTTATATTACATTAGCAATTAAAAAGGAATAAGTTGTTGGTAACATCACCACAAATGGGAGAAACAATATATGAACATACGAGTAGATAATATTATAAGTAAGAATAATAAAGAAAATCATTTATCTTGTTTCTATATAAATAATAATAATTCATATTAGAATAGTAGTTAGTTGATTGTCCGACAGTATTGTTTTATTTTAACATTAGATATCATATTTGATATACATATAAAACTCAGTATATATTAGATTCTCTTGAATGGTTCCGAATGATATACTAAAAATCTTGAACTTACGTTATAGGAGATCGTGACTTTGAAAAGTTTAACTTTCTTGATATATACTTAATTAGTATAGCAATATACTATTTGACAAAAGGTCAAATTAATATAAAACTCATAAGGATTTTATTTGAAAGATAATATACTAGATTAATAAATAAAATAGACAAAAAAAAAGAAAAAATTCTTAAAATATTTGGCTATCAAACTAAACTACTTAGATTAAGAGACAACACCTAAGCTAATATAAAATAAGAATTTAAATCATAAGTATTCTAGCTAAACCAAAAATAATATTAGATTTTTTATGAATAGTAAGAACTCAAAGTAAAATATCTATTAATTTAGTTAACAATTAAATTGTATAAAAAGGAAGGGAAGAAAGCATACTAACTCAAATGTAAAAATATAATTATTCAAAATTCAAAATTTAAATAAAATATTCTATAATCGAGAATCATAAAATAAATACAATTTATATATTAACAAAATTAAGTTGACTATCATATAGTACTCAAAACAAGCTTTTAATGCTTGTATATGAAAATCCAAATTAAAATGAATATTATAAATTTAGTTAAAGATTACATGATAAAAAGTAACATCAGAAACAATTTAAACCACTTTTCATAAATATAATCCATTAATATGAATTTTATATTAGAACTAGAAAATAGAAAATTTTATGAACTTCAAATTTAGTATGCAAAGGTTAAGTTAAGGAAAATACTTCTTTATACATATGTATGTTATAACAAGCATATATAATTAGGACTCCTAAAACAAACTCGATGCAATTCGAGTATATGTTAGATAATATGACGATTTAGTTTAGAATTGAAAGATCTAGCTCAAGAACCACTCACCTAAATATAAATATAAGTCTCGACATTTATAGAACATTGAATTACAAAATTTAAATTAATATGGACCATAAACATCTTGAGTCGTATGACTAACATAATTAGAAGTATATATACCTAAAATTAAGATCAAGACAAGCAAAATTGTAACATAGATTTTGACCAAAAGTTGATCAAAGGACTTAAAACGAGTTTAATCATCATAACTTAATAGTAGATACATAAAACGAAATAGTAAATTTGAAATAAGAATTAAAAATACAAAACATGAAAGATAGACATCATTGTGATACCTTTCGAAACCTTAAAGTAACATAGGGAAAAATATATGAAATAATTAGTTTAGAACAATAATTTAAAACTATATTCGATAAGCTTTCCAACACCTATTCATATGCTGAAATTGAAGTTAAAATGCGTACAATAGGCCTAAATTAAGATTACGCTACTAAAACTGGTATTTGAAATCATTTATGGCACTTTTCTTTAGAAAAGTAAGTTTATGCGAATTTTATAACTACACCAGAAAAACTTAACACTTATAATATTTAAAACCCATGTTCAAATAAGTAAAATAGGTCCGCAATAGTAAAGCTTGAGTTTAGGGCACAAAAGACATAACCGGGATTATTATGCAAATAATAGTATAATAATGAGTATCTATTATCTCATTTTATAAGAGAAATAGATCAGTTATGGAACTTTCCAGTAGATTATTACCACAATTAAGCGAGGATGGCAGGTGGGTAACTTTGACCTCATCACATTGATTGTACTTGTAAGTTTAGTGCATATGAAATAACAAATCAAAACTGCTATGTATGCGGGGATGGCAATAATGTATGTTGTATGGTGTTTGATTGAATGCTAAACTATGCTATTTGAAGTGATAACCAAATTGGTTGATATATAATGTTTGAAACATGATGATGCTTGTCTATGAATTGTCTAGTCACCTAATAAACTGACATAATACCATATGATCTTTAAATGAAATGGTCACGCATTACATAAATTGCATTATTGCATAAAGGTCTGATGGCCCGCTACGTGTTAGTATTTCGGTTCTTTGTTAATGCTTGGTTTTTCTAGACGTAAATTTCCTAGTTCTACACAAGGTCTTTTTTGCTCCGTTCGATTCCACGGGAACTAACTGGCAAATGAAGGAACGTCACTCGTGGTATCGACATGAAATGACTAACACTTAGCGGCTGTTCCAAGGATATGAGTAAAATGTTTCTCCCTTGGTTCTCTGATTCTCTGGGCAGGTGGGTCATGAGGCAAAGTTCCTTGACTTAGTTCCTTCAACCCCGATGAAAGGGTATAAATCTTCATTCTATTTGGATTCTGATTATCCAAGCTTGTACTTGTGCATATGATTGATTGTTACATTGCATACGCTTGTTAATTAAACTTGTTCGTTATTGCTTGATGTGTAGTCTGATAAGGTTATCTCACTGAGCTGTGGTTTCGCTCACCCCGCGATAGTGTTTGTGAAGATATAATGCTAGCTAGGATTGGACTAAGAGTGTGTGAAGGGTGGTTCTCCATCAAACTATAGTGAAGTTAGAATATAGATTATATTAAACTTAGAATGCAAATTTGATAAATTATATAAATAATAGAAACTTTGTACTTTGTAGGATTGAACCCAAATTTTTATTATTTGGTAGCGGATACCGATTCTCTGCGATCTTGATAGAATGTGGAAAAATGGGATTCCATAGTTATGTTTCAATAATAGTATTACATGTATTTGTATGATCAATGTATGAGAAGTAAATAAATAAATAGAGTCTTGTAATCTTTGACTTGCAAGACGGTTCTCATATTACGGTGCACATGTAGAATGATAACTTCAGGATAATCCTTCATAATCTTCATATGAAAAGGAGATAATAGTGTCCACCTTAGCCTTTTTAAGTTCCAAGCTCATCACTTGTGGGTACGAGCTCGGGCTAGGTGGTAATCCTGCCCTTATCGAGGCGAGTAGCCTACCTATTATAGTATTGATTTCACCATGGCATTGTTGGTGGAGTTAGGGCTAATCCGAGCAACCTCAGGTGTCAGCAGTTTTCTCTTGTTTGTCAGTCTTACATTTCTGTGTAGGCGGCTCTGGCTTTAAGTCGTTATCAATATACTGCTTGAGTCAACCACGTCGTATGGTGTCTTCTATTGTGCTCTTAAGTTGCCAATAATTCTTTTTGTCATGCTTGTGACCGCGGCAGTACTTGTAATACTTATTTGAGTCTTCTCTTCTCAAGCTGGGTCTCATTAGAGGTGGCGACAATAAGAGCCCCTGGTTCCTTATTTCGAGGAGTACGTTATGAACTGGTAACTTCAAGGGCGCAAACTCATCATACATTGGGAAGAGTTTTCGTTTATCATCATCTCTGTGACCCTGATGTGTGTTTGGTCGGTTGAAGTAGTGGTGGTCTTTTTTTCATCCTTTTTATCGAGGTGGATTGCTCTCAATTCGAGTAGGCTCCATCCTAGCTTCAGCTTCCCTTTTGATCAGGTATTCTCCTAGCGAATACATTTATGTGTATTTTCTCTCACTTGCTCAAGCGTAGTGAGCTAGCATTTCAAAATGGAATCGAAAAATAGAATATCTATAAGGACTCCTTGTTTGGTAGCCTCTATGGCTACTACTTGGTTGAGGCTTGGGACCTCTAAGCATACTTTATTAAAGCTTGTCAGGTAATCCTTTAAAGGTTTACCTCACCTTTGTCGCACTGTATAAAGGAACAATGCATTTTTATCTAGTACTTGCTTGCCATGAAGTGTGCTACAAAAAGGTTGCTGAGTTGGGTGAATGATCTTATTGTGTTATGCTCAACCATGTTAACAATACCATGGCTGCTCCTCAAAAGGTGATGGAAAAAGTTTTACACGATATCGCATCTAAGAAATTATGTATGGCTATGATGGACTAGAACTAGACGATGTCATCCTCTAGATCAGTTGTCTCATCATAGGATTCTAGGGGATAGCCAAGCTCTAATAAGGAGTACTTTGGATTGTACCTCGACCACGAAGGGCATCTTTCCTAGGATTGTTTTGGTAGTGGGCTCATCTTCAACTTTGTGATTGTTGATTATGTTATGCTCAAGCATGTTAACAATACCCTGGCTACTCCTCGAAAGGTGGTGGAAAAAGTTTTACACAATATACATCTAAGAAATTATGTATCGCAATGATGGACTGGAACTGGGCAATGTCGTCCTCTAGATCAGTTGTCCCATCATAAGATTCTAGAGCGGGTAGCCGAACTCTAATAAGGAGTACTTCGATTGTACCTCGACCACGAAGGGCATCTTTCCTAGGAGTGTTTTGGCAGTGGGCTCATCCTCAACTTTCTTGATCGTTGATAACCTTTTCATCATGTCTATGATTTCTTCGAGTGCATGCTCCTTGTTGGAACTGAGTGGTCATTGGCGACAAGGGTGTACGTGTTGTCCACACCAGATCGGGTTGAGCCAAGACCTGCAATCAATGTTATCAAAATCTCGATTCAACTCATAGAATAAGACAATTTTGCGTTTCTAGAAGGCATCCCCTAGTTAACTCGCTTGAAAAATTGTTTTGGATCAAAATCGGATGTAGAATCACAAGTTGACTCGCAGAATCGGCTAAATCATGATTCTAGCTACGAGTCTAACAATTCCAACAATATATTATGTAATGTGAAGTGTTAGATTGTGCTTGTGATGGTTTGGGTCTATGAATCGTGGCTTTGGTTTGGTGTTCGATGGAGGTATTAGTGAGTGTTGACTACGATAGTGAGTTGACGGACTATGTTGACTCGGCTTAGAATGGTGAAGAGGATGAAGATGGTTGAGGTGTTGGTAAGTAAATTGAGGTGATGATGAAGATGGTGAAGAGTTTTTTTAATATATTTTGCCAAATTTTTTTAGATTTTTCAAATAAAAAGCCTAGTCTACAAAAGTCCCAAAAATTGAAAGTAGCACCATCACTCCCCGACAACAGCCTGATCACGCTTTTTCTATAAGTGCTTTTTAACAATCTTTTTAGTCTCTTTTTAAATCCTTTTAAATGTGCAGATATTCACCGGCCAGTATACCAAGTGTATGTACAATAATAATATTTCGGTGAATATCGAGTCGCGTCCACAGGGAGTGAAGACTAACTATTAAATATATTAGTCCTAATTGTATCTAGGCAAATCAAGATTGTTTCTGTTTTTGGATTTTCTTATGTAAGACTAATCTAAAAAAAATTTTGGATTTTTAACACCGATAAATTGATTGGGTTAAGAGCCAACAGATCTGGACAATCAATCAAATGTATGCTATCGACCAGAAATGCAATTACAAATCTAATTTGCTAATGGGTTCGGTATTTTCAATCCATCAAGCACCAGATAACAAATTCTTTTCCCAAAGTAAGCAATTATCCTAAATTAACTAATCAATGTTCCCTATTTCTAGGAAAGTGATCAATTGACTAATTTGTAAAAATTACCAAACCCTAATTAAATTCAAATCCATATGTCTATGAGATCTATAATCCTTATTAGCTATCCACGGATTTGATAAGAAAAAAAATTTCCAATTAAAATTGTAATCTAACATGAATTCTAGATTTAATCCAAAATCCCTTATCTATGAAATAGCATTAACAAATCAAATACAGACAATGATTCAATCAACAACAAAGATCATCAATCATATAATTCAAATCAACAACTCAAAATCAAATTAAGATCAAAAGAAACAAGTATCAAACATCATCCAATAATTGAATATAAGAAAAAGAACAAAATAACCTTATCAATGAAATCTTGCTCTTGAATTCAAATACAAATAATGTCTTCCACTTGAATCCGGTATGGAATCCACAAACAAATAAAAAAAAAAACTTTAGTGTTCCAAACCCTAATCTAGATCTAGGAGCTATGAAAATAGAGAGGAATTTCATGCCTAGGTTTTCACATTTCAAATGATCAACAAGAGAAGTTTATATATAAAAGTCGCAAGGAGATACGCTGGCCATACACCAATGGTATACTTTTTAAATTAGCCAGCCTTCTTTTTAAAAATTGATTTTTGAGAGTAATTTTGAATGTATACCAGCTTCAATGCTGGCCGTATTGAATTCCCAATAGCTAGTGTACGTTGAAAATATGAAAGCTATGAAATCCTTCTTCTACACTGGCATTTTTGGAGTTAGTGTTATGTACAAAAATTTTATGGCGATTTTCGACTTTACTCCAATTGGAATTTGTCAAAAATTACAATATGAAAGTCATACATATTTCTTTCCTCTTTCAATAGGATCTCAAATCATATCAAACGAAGCTTGGATGACAAAAATATGTCGAATTTACTAAGACAGTGTCGAGTTGCAAATCTGGGTGACACTCTACACTTGCAGTAAATTCAAGACAATTTTCAACCTTCACTCTTTCATAATTTGCCAAAACTCAAAATGAATATTGTAGATATCTCTCTTATCTTTCCATATAAGTTTGAATCACATTAAAAGAATCTTGGATGAGAAAGATATATGCAATTTACCAAACTCTATCATTTTCTAAAACTTAGACGCATCGTTGGAAGAGCAGCAACTTCACGAAATATTTTGACCCTAATACATTCCAAATTTATCTACACCCAAAAAATGAAAATTGAAGATCTCTCTCTTTTCTTTAAGTAGCATTTTAATTGTTCTCAATAGAAGCTTGGATGAGAGAGATATGTTAAATTTACGAAACATTACCAAAACCATTATGTGATGAAGGCTGGTAGCCTACTTTGCATAATGGCTAGCCTTACTTGATTTCTTTTCCAAATTTGTATGAAACTTTTCCCAACTACTTGTATTTTTATGATAAGTCCTTCAAGACCTGAAATATCAAATTAAGCATAATTAAATACCATTTTCTTAGGATTTCTATAAAATCAGTAATGATTTATCATGAATTATTTAATAAAAAGTAAGTGAAATATGATTTTATCACTTGGATTGGTGGAGGTGATTGTCGTTGTCGTTAATGAAAGTTTTAGTTCATGAGGTGAAAGAAAGTCGATTTAGAGAGAGGTGGGGGGGGGAAGAGATTCGAACAATTTCTATTACTTGAATTTAGTACGTGATTATCACATTAACCGAAGACAAAGTGGGACTTCGATAACACCCTGGCTCTATACGCTGAAAAAACCTTTATTTATTGGGGTGGTGCTGTGAAAACTTAGCATAATATCCTTTCATAAGTTTATACCTTTGACTAAAATTGTCGGTGGTGCTGTGAAACCTTAGGGGTAGTTTGGTCCATTCACGTGTTTCCCAGTCATTTAACATTTATCAATGTTTGGCTACACGCAATGAAAGTTGATCAGAGAATGAGGAGTTCTTTAGCTAAAAAAATGAGAAAAGTTTAGAGTTCGAGAGAACTAAAGGGAAATTGAATTAGTGTCCATTAATATATTAAAATAAAACTGATATTTATTTATGAAATAATAAAATTGTTTGCTTTCTCGTGATCTAAACGTAGAAGGAGCTAAAGAGAGAAGTTAGGTTGAAATGTTTTGGTAAAGCGAATTGCAAACACCTCTACATTAACTATTAAGTCCATATGGATATTTTAATTTTTAAAGCGTCATTTTATCTATCTGTAACATTTTTTAAATATATACATACATCTGGAAGCATCATTATTTAGTTCTTTAAAACAATCATTTTAAAATAACAATAATGGTTTGAATTTGTCTTTTTATCGTTTTGTATATTTTAAAAAAATTATGGAGAGTTTAAATCGTGTTATGAAATTTTTAAAAAAATATCTACACTCGACAAAATATTTAGGGAATCTACTTGCAATTTTCCTAGAATCTTTTCCAAATTTATTAAACAGGATAAGCAAGACAGGCATGGAAAAGAAAAAAAAAATTAATCATTGATTTTTGAAAAAAAATAAAAATTATATTTTACATGTATATTAAAAGGAATTTACTTTTCCGCACAACTCTCTCTCTCTCTCGCTCACATTAATAACTTTTATTGTTCTCTCTTATTGACTATCATATAACCATTGAGTATTGACTCCATGAGTGTTATTGTGACATATGATTAAAATGTATGTTAACTTTTCATGTTTCTATTATCTAATTTAAGGTTTCCAAAGACTAATATAAGGAACTCTCTAGAATTTAAAAGCTATTTTGCATAGGTCGTAGAAACTTATGTTTCTACATTTCGATTCTACGTTCTGATTCTACTGCTCCCTTGGCAATTTTATGTAGAATTGCGGGTTTGACTACCATGCTTGCAACTCCCATCTTAGCATGTCGCTCGTCATCCAACTAGTACCTTGAGGTAACTCAAGCTAAGTGTTGGGATAGTGTACATCCCAACTAGATGCTTTAAGTGTCTCTCACTAAGCTTTTATGGGTTCTAGGCCTCTGATATTAATTTAAGTGGGGTCTCAGATTGTAGGACCATTCCGTGGTAGAGGCACTAGCCCATGTTGGTGTCATGGTATGCCTATGGTCCCTTTCAACGGCTCCTTCTCGTGTGTATAGATTGTGGTTGGGTTAGGGAGGCACCTCACCATGCCCTGAAGGCACGTTTTTCCAAATACAAGTCATTCAGCCCTCAACTCTATGATTCTAGATTGGAGGAAGGCATTAGACTTCCATTTTTATATTCTTGTGCACATGTTGTCTATATAAGCTTTTGAACTTTAGGATGCATCTTGGGTCCAATGAGCCATCATCTGAAACACTAGTTAGTCAGCATGTGATGGTCTAAGAACCCAACATCACCTACAGAGTAGTTCCAAGTTGCGAGGGGTAATTTCAGTTTAATTCTTGCTCGCTGTGGTCTTGGCATTATAAGCAAGTGTATTTTTGCAGTGGTGATTTATGGGTTTTTAGAAGGATTTACCAAAGAAAGCAACAGGGGGAAGGAAGGGTTTTGAAAATGTTTTAGGCAAGGTTTTGGACAATAGCTTTTTCCCACAGACACCACCAAAAATGTTTCACGAGCTAATTTTCGTCGATAGAGATAGCTCTGCAAGCACAGAAAAACAATTAAAGGGGGAGCCAGGATGTTTGTCCAACAAAGCCACTTCGATGTCTAATTCAATCCATGGATAAGAGCAATACGTCTATAATCAAATAAGAAAAATATCATCCTTTTCCTCTAGGATAAAGGGGGTATTTATAGTATTTAAGGTTATACTAAGTCGGACTTCCTTCTGGGAACTAACCTAGTATCCAAGGTGATAGATATACCCGTGATGGGGAGTTGTAGCTTCACGAAGTGTAGCCGAGCTGATCATGTCCCCACTAGTCACAAAGTATGTTTAGAGCATTTGCTCTTACTGGAGATCATGAGGCTATAAAGTCGGGTTCGCTAACTAGTCAAGCTTATGAGCTCGGCGAGCCTTTCCGCGGTGTGGATTCAAGGGGAGATCTCGCACCTTGTTCCTTGGTGGAGCCACGGGTCTCGTTACCTGTTTGGGAGTTTGGGGTGTCGTGTGCATGGACCCTTCTTGGGCCTATTAGAGTTATAAGGTTTCGAGGCCTAGAAGTCGAGTGAGCCGATGGCTAGATTCTATTGTCAACACATAAGATTTCATGATATATCATATATGGATTCTGTGATGCTATATTTGGTGCATGTAATTTAAAACAAGTTAATTAATTTGGTAATTTGCTCTTTTAGCTATATGAATAATCAAGGTAACTCAACTATTTATTTTAGATGGTTTCCTATATTATTTCTTGATATGGATTTAATTAAATAAAATTGCCCGTAATATTATGCAATATTGTATTTTAAGGATTTGAGTATTGCTTACCATATTGTGTTATTATTTTTAAGGAATATATAAAGTTATAATGACATAAATTTGCTATTATGAATGTGTTTTGGCAATTTCAAATTAATTGAAGTGGATATTTCCATAGATACTATTAGGTGAAATTGTCGAAGTATGGAATTTCTATAGAGCATGTCTAGTAGTATATCTAATAGTTAAAATAGCACCTCACCAAAGTGAGCTCTCCCATGGAAACCATTAAGTGGAAACTACTAAGATGTTGTGATTACAAGTTTAATGTGGGTGGTAATCGGCCTAAAGGAAGGTTCCTACTGCTAGGCTAAGGCTTGTAATCACATGTAATGATGGGCTCTAACGATTATTAAGTGTTCATTATGAGAGTTAGTCGACCCAAAAGAAGGTTAACACTTAACTAAAATTTATCACTTGAGCTTGATCGCTACGATAAAAAATCATTGTAAGCTGACTCTCCATCTAAAGACTAGACTCAGTGTTACGTCAGTTTTCTTGTGATGGGTAGTCATTATAAGTTTTAGCCCTTTATCTCCATTTGTTTCATGCTCAAAAGCATGTGATTGATTACATATCTATTTTATTTCAGTTATTACATACACTCTGATTCATATTCTTCTAACAATATGTCATAACTCAATGGTTCAAACTTTGAGTTGTGGAAACAAAAGGTCATAATTCATTTGGTTACATTGATCTGGACTTAGCACTTAGGGATTCACGTCTTACTAAGCTTACAGAGGAGAGTACTCCCAAACAACGAAAGGAAATGGCTCAGTGGGAACGCTTAAATCGCCTTAGTCTAATGATCATGAAGAGTGCAATACCAAAAACTTTTCTTGAGACCATGACAGAAGAGTCCAGTGCAGTGAAGTTCCTTGAGCAATTGGAACAGCGCTTTGTCAAAAGTGATAAGGCGGAAATCATTACGCTTTTGTGTAAATTAGTCTCCATGAAGTATAATGGCTTAAGAAACATAAGAGAATACATTCTTCAGATGTCTCATACAGTATCAAAGCTAAAGGCACTACATTTGGAGCTTCTTGATGAAGTAGTAGTGTATTTTGATTTGATGTTCTTCCCTCTTCAATTTGGTCATTTCGAAGTGAGCTATAATTGTTAGAAGGAAAAATGGATAGTTAATGAGCTTATCTCTCATTTAGTATAAGAGGAGGAAGGGATGAGGCAAAAGAAGACCAAGAGCACTAATTTTGCTTCTACCTTTAAGGGTTCCAAGAAAAGAAAGAGCAAATCGGTTGTTGATGCTTCAAAGAAGAAAAAAGAAAAAGTCTAAGGACATAAAGTGTTTTTTCTGTAAGGATCTCTCTCATGTGAAGAAGGAGTTCCCTAAGTATCGTGCTTGGCACATAAAGAAAGGTATACCTCTAACTCTTGTTTTTTCAGAGGATAATTTAGTTTCAATGCCTAGATATACTTAGTGGTTGGATTCAAAAGCCACTGCTCACATTAGTATATCTATGCAAGGTTACCAGAGTTACCACCAACCAAGTAATGATGAGAGATTCATCTATATAGGGGATGGCAATAGAGTTGAAATTTAAGCTATTGGTATTTTCAAATTGTCCTTGATGTCTAGTTTTGTTTTAGAATTAAAAGAGACATTTGTGTGTCATCTTTCAAATAGAATTTGGTTTTCGTATCCGTTTTAGACAAAGAAGATTATGTTGATGAGATCGATGAACCCTAGGTATAGAAAACCTAAGACCTAACCGATCAACAACGGATTTCGATCAACAACGGATTTCAAACCCTAGAATTGTCTTGAAATGGATAAATAGCATTTCAACCCTAATTGAACCAATCAATTAAAACCAAATCACAGTAAAAAACGGAGCTTGACCCTAATTACACCTGTTAATTAGAACCAAAACTATCAAAGGAATAAGTTCTTATCATAAGAACCAAAGGACTTTCTCACCCTAGAGAAAACAAGTTCTTTTCACAAGAACCAAGGAAAGCTCTCACACTGGAGAAATGCTCTCAAGAAAATTGTATTCAACAATATCATAAAACTTCTATCTTTGCGAGCAATGTAAAAGAACTATATAAACTACCGAGGAAACCCTAAAGAAATGAAACAAAAATATAACATTCTGCACATAAGCTAGCAGCCTTTAAAATGTAAACAAAAGAACTGTGAACTGACTAAGCTAGGATAGGGAAAGCCATCTTAAAGGCTAATGGCATAAATCCAAAAGCTGGCAGTGTAAGTCTCAACGGCCGGCATTCGAAGTAGCTTTAAAGAATTCAACTTTGTACACTTTCAAAGTCGGCTATAGGTGGATGGCTTACACCACAAAGCCGACGACATACTCCATCAAGGTCGGTGACCAAAGGCCGATTAATCTCTAATCTAAGCTAGCAGCTTTGATTCTTTGGTAGCTTGTTCCTCCAATATTTGAAATATTTTAATCGTTCACATCGATGCCACCCGATCTTCATCATTTCCTCCTTCTTCAGAAAGATTCATCCTTGAATCTTAGCCTTCTATTGGAATTGAACATCTCCTCTTGGATGCAATCTTCTTAAAGTAGGTGATTCATCAAAAACGTTCTCAAACTCCTGTAACAAAGAAGTATCTACACTAGGTATAACAACATTCAGATCATTAGTGTTAAAAGATGTCTTCTTATACAATGATAGAATTAGTTTCCTTGCAAACAAAGAATTCTTAATCTCTCTTTTCTTATCTATCTCATTATTTGCTTTTTCATCGCTCAAATTCCTTTGCTTTTCTCTCCCCTCATGATTTTTCACTCTTTTGTTTTACTTTTCTTTCACACTCACACTCTTTTGCTCTTGAGTACAATTTTTCTTACTTACTTTTGATTGATCGTGAGGCTCCAACATCTACCTTTGATCTTCATAAGCTTGGCTTGGAGTTAAAGGTGCAAGTATCACATTCTTACCCTTGAAAACAAAAGAATACACATTATGAAAGCCATCATATTTAACCTTCCTATCATATTACCATGGCCTGCCTAACATAATAGAACTTACATGCATAAGCATCACATCACAAAGAACCACATCCTTGTAGCTACCAATGGAAAAAGTCACCAACACTTGCTTTGTCACCTTGACCTCTCCACAATCATTTAACCATTGTAGCTTGTAAGGTTTAGGATGTTTATTAGTAAGCAGCTTCAATTTATCAACCAACAATACACTATCTACATTAGTACAGCTATCACCATCAATGATCATGCCACATGCATTATCATCCACACAATACCTAGTATAAAAAATATTCTCCCTATCAGCTTCCTCTTTCACCTGCTCACTTGATACTCTTTTCACCACTACTACTAATTTTCCCTTTACAGGTTCTTCAACATCACTAGCATCTTCCAATGGTGGCATATCATCATCATTAGAACTAGCACTTTCTATATCACCATTGTCCTTAACTATCATAATCTTTTGTTTGGACATTGAGTAGCAACATGTCCTCTTCCTTGACATTTAAAACACTATATATCACGTGATCTAGAAGAGTTTTTCAGTGTTACCTTTAGAATCAACAGTAGAGTCCTTAGCCTTTGCATCATCTTCAAATTTTGAAGCTTCTTTATATTTCTTCCAATCTAATTTCCATGAGGAAGATGAACCATATCTTAAAATGGCTCCAAACTTCAACTGCTTCTCCACTTTGATGGCTTTATGCAGCAACTCCCCTATCTCTACATAATGCTACAAATCTACAATATTAGCAATCTCCCTATTCAAACCACCAATAAACCTAGCCATAGTAGCGTTCTGATCTTCCTCCACAATAACTCAAATCATGGTTATTTCCATCTCCTTAAAGTGGTCCTCCATACTTTTAGAACCCTGTATCATACCCCATAATTTCCTGCACAAATCCCTATAGTAGTGACTGGGGATATATCTCTTCCTTATCATCACTTTCATCTCTTCGCAAGAATTAATAGGATTTTCTCCATGTCTTCTCCTATTACGTAAAAACTGATCCCACCAAATGCTTGCATAATTTATAAATTCAACTGTAGCCAACTTCACCTTCTTCTCTTCAGAGTAGTTATGACAATCAAATACAGGCTCCACCTTCCTTTCCCACTCCAGATACAATTCTAGGTCATTCTATCTATGAAAGTTAAGGATTTTCATTTTAATACTACCCAGATTGCTATCCCATTTTTGAACAACTCTTTTACCCGTTCAAACACCACTCACTCCAGCTTCAAACCCCTCAACCTCTTCCTCCTCATCAAAATGCCTTCTAGAGAATTTGTGCTTGGACGAAGATTCAAGATCATCTAATCTTCTATTTAATTTCGCCAACTGATATTATACAGCTTTCATGAATAACGTCATATCACTACTAGTATTTTCTTTACCACTACTCTTTTTTTTCACATGAATTTCTCTTTTTTTTTTCCTACAAATCAAACAACCAACAATTAAAAATAAAGGATAGGATTACCCATTCAAGAAGTCAAAAGCTTTAATACCAACTGATGAGATCAATGAATCCTAGGTATGGAAAACCTAAGACCCAAGAGATAAACAATGGATTTCAAACCCTAGAATTATCTTGAAATAGATAAATAGCAACTCGACCCTAATTGAATCTGTCAATTGAAACCAAATCATAGTCACAAATGGAGTTTAACCTTAATTAAACCAGTTAATTAGAACCAAAACTATCAAAGGATTAAGTTTTTATCACAAGAACCAAAGGACTTTCTCATACTGGAGAAAACAAGTTATTTTCACAAGAACCAAGGAAACCTCTCACACTGGAGAAATGCTCTCAAGAAAATTGTATTCAACAATATCATAAAACTTCTGTCTTCACAAGCAATGTAAAAGAACTATATATAAATTATGAGGAAATCATAAAGACATAAAAGAAAAATATAATATTCGTGCACATAAGCTAGCGGCCTTAAAAATAACTCTTGCCGCTTTTAAAACATAAACAAAAAAAAAACTACGAACCGACTAAGCTACGTAACAAGGAAGGCTGGCATGCCGATGATGTTTAAAGCAACTTTAAAGAATTCAATTATGTACACTTTCAAAGCCGATGGCCTACTCCATCAAGGCCGATGGCTTTCCCATCAGCATACAACAATCTGAGTGAAGGTCGATTAATCTCTTATCTAAGCTGGAAACTTTGATCCTCTGGTAGCTTATTCCTCCAATAGTTGAAACGTTTTAGTCTTTCACATCGAAGCCACTTGGTCCTCATCATACATTTTGTCATTTGGTAATAAATGTAGGCACCCCATTTTTACCTCTAAAGAAATAATATATAAAAAAATAAAAATAAATATTGATTTACAAAGAAAGAGAGGTAAGTAGAATATGTGCAAGAAAATAAAAATAATAAAAGATATGGTTAAAAAATAAAATAATTCAAAAGAAAAGAAAAGAATTTTCTAAAATAAAAATAAAATAAAATCACATTTTTGGCTTGGTTCAGGTCACTCAAATATTATTTAAGTGGCCAACATGAATGAGGCATAGGCCAACAGCCTATTGGATAAGGCACACACACGCAAGAGACTTGGGTTCGATTCGCACTGGAGAAGCAAAATCTTCTTTTCTGAAAGGCGAATACGGTACTTGCGTCGTATGTATGGCACACATGTGAAACACGTGCGTCATCTTCTTCCTCCCCTAGTCGTTGTTTTTTTTTTCACACGTTTAGCTCATATTGAGCTCATTTTTTACTCATTTTCGATCCATTTTTCATCAAACTGATTGAGGGATTTTGAAGTAGACATGGGATACTTTGCATATGAATAAAAGCTTGTCCTAAAACCATCAATTTAACACTCAATTTTGGATTCAACGTTCACAAAAAACTCATTTTTTTCACGTGAAGCAAGTTTTTCGAATTTTTTATTCGACCTACCCTAGCTTCTAGAAATCCATATCTGAACTTCTTATCCTCATTCTAGAAGTTCATTTAGCTCAAGGATTACGAAACACCTTCAAGAAGCTCAAAATCGCGTACACTCCACCAAGCTTTTTTTGTATAAATCTCACCTAATTAAACTCCTAAACAGTATAAATAGGAGTCGAAATCACTATTCAGATGATCGAAAACTCAAAGAAACAATAAAAAAACATCCAACAAACTCTCTTAGGTTTCAATCAAGTTTGAGAGTTTTATGATTCAATTTCAAATTTTTCCAATTACTCCTAGTTGAAGCCAAATTAGAGCAAATCAAGGCCATAGTTGGACTTAGGAGTGGTGAAAGCTTTAGCTAGTAGCTTTCTCCTTAGTCTAAAGCTTCTCGATGGCCTCTGATCGATAACCACCATTGACTGCCACCTATATGAGCTTCAAACACCTACTTTTATCCACATTCGAGCCAATCCACCATCGTCGAAGCTTTCCTCGTACTCCAAAGGTTTATCCGACACACCCACTATCGCCTATAGCCACCAAATCGACAATTACAAACTTCGCTAGTTGCTTCCCCTACGCAAACCAAATATAACCCAAAACCTTCTAGATCCAACCCAAATCCGACCTAAACCCAGAATCCAACCTGTGCATGTAACCAGGTAAGTTTGATTTTTTTTTCTTTTTTATTATTCTTATTATTATTTAAATAGCAAAAAAAATGAATTTTTTCAAAATAATAAACCCAAAAATGTACATGTATAGTGTAGGCATATTAATATATATAAATATGTATGTTGTGTGTGCATATTAATACATATAAATACATAAAAAGACAATAAAAATATAAAAATATATATAAATATATATATAAAGTTCCTTTTTTTGACACTTAGAAAATCCTATTTTGTAAAAATAAGATACTAATAATAATAATTTGATAGTTCATAGGATTTTACGTAAAAATTCATTTTTACAAAAATTTGAAAATTTTATAAACTTACACTAAAGTCTACCAACAAATTAAAATTTTCGAAAAAGAACCATATGTTGTCTGATCTCGATTTGTAGGTATGTAGGCACCTCTGGAGCGATATAAAAAAATGATAAGATCTTTTTTATTTTTGTAAATATTGGATTGATTCATTGTTTTGTAAATATCATTTAGATTTGTAAATTTTAATGATAAATTGTAAATACCTTGATTTGTAAATTTGATTTTTTTAGCATTAAAAAGAGATAAACTTTAAATTAAGAATTAAGATGATAATCGTTTGGTTTTAATAGGTAGCCCCCAAATCCAAAAATCTCTTGTTTAACAAAGTTGGTTTTAAATTAATTTTTTCTACAGACTAGTGGCTAAGTTAAGATCAACCAACCCATTGATCCTAACTTACAAGATTTTTCCAATTTCGATTGGGTGGCAACTCCAAAATGTTTTCAAAAAATTAAATTTATTTTAATTCCTAGTCGAGGGTTTGTATTAAATAGGTTCGAGTTTAATACGAATCGTATTACAAGAAATAAAACCAGAAAATGAAAAAATTCAGGCTTGACAATAGATAATGTCATCCTTTTCATAATTCTAATTTTGTGGATACTAGCATTTTATCTAGTATGACAATCTCTATATACTTGAAATTGTTAATTCAACATATGAAACCTTGCAAGTTAGCTCAAGAGGCACTAAATCAAAATTAATCGATGAGAATTCTTATGTATTATAGCACAAGCGATTAGGACATATCTCCAAAGAAAGAATTGATAGGCCTGTAACTGAAGGGATACTTAATACACTTAACTATTCCGATAATAAACGGATATGTGTTAAGTGTATAAAAGGTAAAACGAAAAATAAGAAAAGAGTTGGAGCCAAGAGAGTTAAGGAAGTCTTAGAACTAATACATACAAATATATGGGTCATTTCCTACGGATTCATGAAGGTTAACAGTAATTTATTACATACATAGATGATTACTCTCGTTATGGCTACATATATTTAATTCATGAGAGGTCACAGGCTTTAGACACGTTCAAAACCTTTAAGGTCAAAGTTGAAAATCAACTAGGCAAACGGATTAAATCCGTTAGATTCGATTGAGGAGGTAAATACTACGACAAAAACAACGGTTCAGGCAAACAATGTTTAGGGCCATTTGTGAAATTCCTAGAAGAGTGTGGTATTGTTCCTCAATATACCATGCTTGGTTCACCTAAAATGAATGGGTTAACTAAGAGACAAAATAGACCCTTAAAGATAAGGCAAGAAGTATGATTAGTCATACAAAATTACTATACTCACTCTAGGGTGAAGCATTAAAGGTTGTGGCCTATATAGCGTACCAAGTAATGCAATAACTAAAACCCCATATGAGTTATGGATGGGTAAGAAACCCCTGTCCATAAGCACATAAAGGTTTGGAGATGTCTAGTTGAAGCTAGGCCTTAAAGGCCTAATGAAAAGAAATTGGACTCAAAAACCATTAGTTGTCACTTTGTTTGTTATGCCAAGATCATGAGGTTAACAATTTTACAATCCTCTAAATAGAACAATCTTTGAGACAAGAAATGCACAGTTCTTTGAGGATGTTAAGGTTGAGGGGGAAGAAAAGGTCAAGAACTTTGTCTTTGAAGAGGAACATACTATATTACCCATTGTTCAAGCTCCAAGTCAGGAGCATACTGATGAACAACATCATGTTTCTCTTCCTTGAGTTGTTCTCACACCAAATCAGGAGTGTACTCCTGGTGAAGTCCAAGTACATTTTGATGACAATGTTCCTCTTCCCTTAACATTCAACAACATCAACAATCTTAAGAACCAGTGCCTCTAAGAAGGTCTACTAGAGAGAGAAGAAGTGCAATATCAAATGATTATATTGTATTTCTTAATGAACATCAGGAAATCATTGACTCATTGGAAGATGACTCGGTCACTTTCCATGAAGAATTGAAAGTTCAAATACTCATAAATGGATTAATGCCATAAATGAAGAGTTGAAATCTAAGAATAACAATGATGTTTGGGATCTCGTCCCATTGCCAAATGGTGTGAGACCCATCGGTATAAATAGGTTTTCAAAACCAAAAGGGACTCACAAGGCAATGTGGAAAGCTATAAAGTACATCTTGTTGCTAAAGGTTACACTCAACATAAGGGCATCGATTACAAGGAGACTTTCTCTCCAATTTCTTCGAAAGACTCTTTGAGGACAATTTTGGCACTTGTAGTGCATTTTGATTTAGAGCTTCATCAGATGGATATTAAGACAGTGTTTCTCAATGGAAACCTTGATGAAACGATTTATGTGCTGCAACCTGAGAGTCTAAATGATAATAACTCTAAGCAAATGGTTTGCAAACTAAGAAAATCGATCTGTAGGCTCAAACAGGCTTCCCATCAATGGTAGCAAAGATTTCATCAAGTTGTGTTATCATTTGATTTTTAGGTAAATACAGTTGGGCGTATCACAAGTTCTATGGGAGTAAATTTATTGTCTTAATTTTGTATGTAGATGACATATTTCTTCCTAGTAGCAACATAGGTTTTTTGCTAGAGACTAAAAATTTTCTTTCAGAAAACTTTGAAATAAAGGATCTTGGCAAAACTTCTTTTGTATTAGGAATCCAAATTCACCAAGATCATTCTCATGGAATCTTGAGATTATCACAAAAGGCCTACATTGATGAGGTCCTACAAAAGTTTGGCATGTAAAATTATAAAACACATGATACCCCCATGAGTAAGGGCAATAAATTTAGTTTAAATCAATGCCCCAAGAGTGATTTTGAGTCAAAAGCTATAGAGAAAATTCCCTATGCATCGACAATAGGGAGTTTGATTTTCTTGTAAGTCTGTACTCGTCCCAATCTTGCATTCATTTATGGAGATATTTTAGTTTAAATCAATGCCCTAAGAGTGATTTTAAGTCCAACGCTATGGAGAAAATTCCTTATACATCGGCAATAGTGTGTTTGATGTACTTACAAGTTTTACTCATTTGGATCTTGCATTCATTTGTAAGATGTTGGGAAGATACCAAAACAATCTGAGTAAAGACCATTGGGTTGCAGCCGAAAGGTTTATGCAATATCTTCAAAAGACAAGGGATCACATGCTTACATACAGAAAGTCGAATAAAGATAAGGTCATTGAGTATTTAGATTCTAACTTTACAAGATGCCATGATAATAGAAAGTCCACATTAGGTTATATTTTTCTACTAGCATGAGAAGTTATTGCATGGAAGAGTGCTAAGCAGTCACTTGATGCTTCTTCTACTATGGAACAAAATCTATAGCTTGTTATGAGGCAACTAATCAAGCTATTTGGCTTTATAAATTTTAGGACTGTGTGTAGTTGATGAGATTGAGAGACCACTTAAATTATTTTATGATAGTAGGGTGACATTCCTCTACTTTAATAATAATAGGAGTTCATCAAAGTCAAAGCACATTGACATTAAGTTTCTTGTTGTAAAAGAAAGGGTTCGTAGTGGTTTAGTTAGCATAAAGCATATAGATACAAACTTTATGAGAGCGGATTCGATAACCAAGGCATTACTACCAAAGGCTTTTGTTGAGCACATTGCTCATATGGGTGTCATTTTGTCAAATGATGTGTAGGTTTAGTGGGAGTTTGTATTATTTGCTCATTTGAGCTATCTTATCATGTCATGACGTTTATATTTGATTTATTCAATTATACAGTATTTTATTTTTCATTCTAAACGTATGACTTTATTTTAGAAGGACTAGTTGGAAGTGCACATGTATTTATCACAATTGACATGTAACTTTCATGCCACACATCCACACTCAATCCAGGTCATTTAGTTGATTTAGTATATGTGACCATTGTGGGGCTAGCTAAGGATTAGTTTTGGCAAAAATCCCTTTGATCATGTATTAAAGATACCAATGGACAAGATTGGTTAAGATGATGATCATTTGATAGTTAGCTACTTGACAAGTTGTGTATTTATACCACATTACAAGACGCACTAGAGCACATGAATGTACAGTCCAAGTGGGAGATAGTCAGCATTTGGACATAATTTAGGTGCACTTATGGATTTAATGCATATGGGCATATGAACACACATGTAATTGTGTAAAAGGTCATTGTATATTTATTACAAATAAATTAAATTATTTGGCACTTAGATTAGTGATCAATTAATAATATTATAATGTGTCTTGTCACTTTTATTAATGTGGAGTTATAGTATATATATATGTGTGTGTGTGTGTGTGTGTGTGTTATATGTGTAGATACCCTAGGTTACTATTGAAATAGATGGGCTATTTTAGTAGCTTGACTCATAAATTTCATGCTAGGGTTATAGTCCCTAGCTGCATGTGTACTGTATAAAGATATTATGAGAGACTCTAAAGATTCACTTTTATCATTCTCTCTTACTCTCTCATTTTATAGAGTTTTCCTATCACTCATAAAAAGGAATCTATCCACACAGTAGATAGAAGAACATCTATCCACTTTTAGAATTGCTATGATACAATGGAAAAGTATACTTTCATCATATTTTGTGCTATAATTTTCACATATATTGATCTTGTTAATTTAAGATTAAGGATTTTGATTTAATTAAATCCCTTCTGCAAGAAGCAAGAGCTCCAAGTTGTATACTCTAAAATAGCCCTATGGAGGTCATAATCTCCCAAAAAGGGTAAACCAAAAGTGACACAGAGGTGGTTTGGCCTTGTTTGTATCCAGAGAGTTAAGCAAGTGCAGGGTAAAAAGAGAGGCAACAGATCCGTTGGTACCATCTCCAATGATAATGAATGGTTTTGACTTGGCTGCTTCAGAAATCTGTATATCCGACAAAAATCCTAATCAGCTAAGAAAAAAGTTATGCATAGCAATTACAGAGAACGGGAAAAAAAGGATGAATCCTATAAAAACATGGATAATCCGTATTCGGTAATGAGATCATAGTACATAGGCCCTTGTTAATCTGTAGAGCATTAAGATGAAGAGGTGTCTCATAATTTTGCAGAACATTGAGATTATTGAATTAATCGGAGAACTAAATCATGTTTTGTAACTAACCTTCTCCAGGAAATGAGGAAAATTCCTCATAGACCATTTGATTCATTAATTTTTACTCCAAGGATAAAAGCAACGGCAAGTCACTAATTTGCCTAATTTCTCAATTCTAAGTCTACTAATTTGCATGATCAAATTGAACTTTGAAGTTTAAAGATCATTGGCAATGTCATCACTTCGATCAGTTCCCAACAGAAACACCAATTAGGAAGCTGCTTTCACTGTTCATCCACCCGGAATTTTAGCATTTTTTTTTATCAAATAATCCAATTTCATAGGATAGGAAGCTAGAAAAATAAACTAGAAAAAATGATATTATAGGACAAAAAGAAAAAATGGAAAACAATAAGAAGTTGTTGATCTCAAAGTCAAATGCTCGATGCAACAAATAGTGAAACACAAGCCGACTATTACCTTAGTCCTTAGCAACTAGAGCAAAAAGTTCTTCTTTTCGAAAGTTAGAAGAGAATGCAACTTCATTGATGGAGAAAGATGATTTCTTCCTAGAAGATTGGTAATAACTTGGCAGGTTGAAAAGTAACAATAAAGGGTAAGGAAAATCAAATGAAGGATTGCTAGATGCTGTCCAAATTGCCAAAGAAAATTGCTGTGGACAGGGATGAAAATTGAAAAATATATATATACATATATTGAAAAGGTTGGTTTAAGTCGTTAAGAAGCAGATCCTATTTGGCAAGCATGTGAGTAGCAATTAATATCCAATAATAGGCTAGAAATTGTTGTAGGTTTTTAAGAATTATCAAGGTTTTTTTGAATATTCCTAGAGTTACAATACCACAATCCATGAATTATGTTAGAAGTAGCTGAATTCTGCTATTTGATTATTAACGATAACCGCTTAATCCCTAAAATTTTGGAAAGTCTTAAAGCCAAAGATTATTTTATGTTTCACCGTTATTTTAAAAAAATATTACATAAATACAATTTGGATAAAAATAATTACATAATTACTATTATTGTATCGCATGTTGAACATCTAATATAAGGTTTTTATGTGTATTGCATGTTGAATATGCGACATACATGTAATTATTTAACGTGCATCGCATGACCAATATGCAATACACATTTAAGTATATATCTCCTCTCCAACATACGATACAACTATTTTTATAAGTTTGTGTCGCTATGTATACATATACAAACTTTTATATCTCTTCTCCAATATACGATATAAAGATGGCAACTTGGTAATTTTCTTCAACTTTGTGATTTTTTTTTTCAAGAACAATAGACATGTGTTTCACTCCTTGAAATCATCTATTTGTCAATGAATCCATCATCCGAATCCAGGCAGGAACATATTTTCCCATATGACCATGTTAATGTGTAAGATCGATGTCTACATATATTATTAATACAAGATTACCATTGCTCAAGTATATATCTATTAACTTATAATAATTTCACTTTTACCAATCTATGTTTAAAAAAAATTGCATAAATACCAATTACACAAACTTCTTTATACAAATACTATCATGATATTGCATCTTAAAGATGGAATAATTAAAACTTAAGAGTACCGTATGTTGCAAGTGCGATACTAGTGTAAATTATAGCATGTGTATCTTACTTACAGCATATGATACCTATATATATTATACACTTTGTACATACAATACTAATGTGTATTGTATGTAGTAAATGCAATACTTTTGCTATTAAACTTGTGACAAAGATTTGTAACTAGAATATTACATTTTCAAGATATGATATAACATTGGTATTTTGGTAATTTTTTATATAATTTAATTTATTGAATTTTTTTTATAAAGTGAAAATAAGGCATACATGTTACTTATTTCCATTTATTATAAAATATAGGGATAATTTGGCAATAATACATAAGGATAACTTATGGAGAGATGACAGGGAATATGAGAAGCAATCTCAACAGGCCAAACACATGCATGATAGGTGAAAGAGCTATGTAGTAACAACCCCATAGTTCTTAGAGAGAGGTAATGCATTCTTCGTTTTGAACCACATTTGATCTTCGAGATTATAATTCGACAACACATTGACGATTCTCTGAATATCTAAAAATCTCTCCAGTGAGGAGAACTCCTAAGTTATTTATAGAGTTTGACTGTTGACAACATCCGTTAGATTGTATAAAGTGTTTATGGCTAACATGAGTCCTTCTATTAATGAATTCTTCCATGAGCTCATTTTGAATTTAGGCCCATGAAGAGCCTCTTTTAAGTGCATGAGGTTCTCTAAGCAAAGTTGAGAGCGAACAAGCCTGTCCAATGACTCTTACTTCAAGCTCAACATGCCAAATCTCTCATAAATCATATCAAGACGTAAACTAGACTCTTCAGGCCCTGTTACTTAACCCAAGAGTCAAATTCAAATATTTTACATAATTAAGTTTAGCCCTCTACATTTTGCTTTCCAAAGTTCTTTAAATAAAGCCAAAAGAATTTGGGCATTGAATGAATAATCAACTGCAGCACTACCTAGTGCTTATGAGTCATGAAATAGCTACATAGCTATTAGATGCACTTACATAACTAAGATCTTATTCAGAAATACATGGTGTTAGAGAAGCAATGTTAAATTCGTCTCAATGTATGAACTCGCTACCTTGCTTAATCATGTATCTCCTTGGGTTAATTCTGACCGATGCCTTTTTTTCTTATTTTATCCTTACAAATTGTACAACTTGATGACTTAGATTACCAATTCCATCTACCTGGTACGAGGAATTTAAGAGTCCTCACCTAATCACTCATAATTTATATTTTAGTGGGACGCTCTACATTTTGATGCAATTAGATTCACATCATCATCATTCTTCCCTATGCCACTTGCCTATTTGCTAATATGATGCTCATGCCTTCTAATTTCCCCTTCAACTTATATTCTCAATTTTTTTATCACTTGAGGACAGACTTCAAACCTTCGTCCGTGGCCCATGTCATATCATTTTTACATATGACCATGGCATATAAATTTACATTTATATATAAATTTACTTTGAATGGGCTCACATAAAGAAAAAATCTATGCATACTTCTTCACAAATTTTTATTGTAGCAAATTTCAACATATCACGTTAGATTATTTATAACAACCTCAACAAGTATTCTTCACAAAAATCAAGCAAACAATCTTCGGACATATTCTGAGATATATTCATTCATGATTAAGGATCTAGATTAGTTTATAACCAACCTAAATAAAATTAATAGATATAATTAAAATTTTGAAGATTGTAACTCTTGAGAAAAGTCATATTCATTATACTCTTTTTAATCATATAAAATGTGTTGATGCTACTTTATTTTTTATAAAAAGGCTTCTTGCACAAATTTCCTTGAAATTTTATAAATTCTCTTTTTATTTCAAGGAAGTACAAAACACAAACATCTCTCATACGTTCTAAAGGGGTTTAATAGTTGAAATTTTCTATTCAAGTATCAAGATTATTTGCATCTATAGGAATTACATTTTTAAACTCTCCGCAAATTTATTGCAGGAGGCGTAATTGCAAATTTATCGTGGGAGGCATAATTTCCTCAACAAAACAAATTCATCCATATACCTTTTAAGTCATGTATTAAATGTTCGGTTTCACTAATAAAATTTTTTCTAACATAAACCTATTTAGATCATACATGAGACACTACCATTAATACTAATTTCACATGCCTAAATAAAAGTTCACGAATTTTATGGAGACTATTGTAGAAAATATATGATATATATCAATAAGTGTCAATCGTCAATAGCAATTACTAGCCAATCAGTCACGTTAAAACTTCTACAACATAAATAGTATTTTATATTATGCGATCACGGTTTCATCGACAGGACCATCCAGTTAATCATTTAATCATTAAAATAAATATAATAATTGAAATATTAATTATTTTAATGATTCAATCACAGTTTGGTATGTTATGAGTCATTAGATAGTGACAAGACCGATCCCATCAAAATTAATAACAACCAAAGATTAACTTTTCCTTGTGTTTGGGATGAGGGTAAGTTAAAAAAAGGAAGGAAGTGGGAATGAAATACCGCAATAATAGAAAAAATGTCCCATGCAATTCTTTCCCTCTAAAATGGGGAGAGAGGGTGTGAAGGAGAAATTAACAGGAGTAAGGTAATTGAGACAGAATGGTGTGTTTTAACAGGACCAAAGACCGCTTTTTCGTACTCTAGCATATCCGCCCTTGTGCATAGCCTTACTGAGCAGGGAAGCATAAGAAGTACCAGTCAGTCTTATCTAGGACACATCGAACATATTTTTGGGTGTAATGTCCGATTTATCATTTATGTATAGAAAATTACAGAAAAAGAAAGACAACAAGGAAAAGAGGCAAAACCCAAACTCGAGATTCACACAAACCAACCATGTACTCATAAAAACCGTAATAGGAAACAATGCTGAATGACAACGGAATATCAATCAAAGAAAGTACAAAGGAGTTGCTCCTCAGTCAAACGGTCGTTGGGGTGCCCAAATCTACGACAACCAACAGCGGGTGTGGCTTGGCACCTTCAACGGGGAGGATGAAGCTGCACGCGCCTACGATGTGGCCGTACAGCGGTTCCGCGGCCGCGACCCTATGATTAACTTCAATCCTGTTGACGATATCGTCGAGGTGGCGTCCTGGAGTCCCTTTCCAAGGATGAGATCGTGGACATGTTGAGGAAGCACACCAATAGCGACGAGCTAGCGCAATACAAGGAAACCAATATGTTAGGTGAGGATGGCATGAGAATAATCAAAGATCCGAGCAGCCCTTTTGGCGCGTGTGGCGGTGGAAGGGTAGAGCGTGCAGATCTGTTTGAAAAGGTGGTGACGCCGAGCGATGTCGGGAAGCTCAACCGCCTTGTTGTCGCGAAGCAGCACGCGGAGAAACAATTATCACTCCTTAGGATTGAAAAAGCATCTGGCAAATATGCTGTCCTATTTCTAGTGGATTACATCAATCAGAAAATTGTTTTGAATTTTAATTTTTCGATCCATTAATCAATATATTCACACGATACGAAGTGTGTGGATCATATTGTTCAACTTGTCAAGAAGCTAATGAAAAAATAAAATAAAATAAAAAGTAGACAGTAGATGGTCCAAGGCACATACAATGCAACCAACTTGCTCCTGAATGCATGTATCTTATCAACCAGTTAAAGATGAATGATTTTGAGCACTTACAATCTTCATATTTCATCAATACAATCCATAGAAAGTAGCAGCTAAATTTAAATGAAATATTGGCATGGTGAATCATTTATCGGTTGATTATTTTTTCCTAGTAGTTAGGACAGATAAATTTAAAACCAGTCCATTTTATCCACAGATTAGTATCAATACTACCATGTTATAAGGCGGATAAATCATTAGTTGAATATTAAATTATTTTATCGGTGGACAACCTATCCTTTACCAAGAATTTCAAGTAAATAAATCAGCATGACCTCATGGAATTGCTACCTATCATTGAAGAGCGTGGCAAAAGGAGAAGCAGAGAGCACACAGATTTCCGTTCATCGGCTTGGTGCTGAAAATGAGAACAGTATCCTTATGGTACAAGTTATAGCCCATTATAAAAATGAAAGTACAAAGAAAGTACATATCTCGCTCTTCTGGTACCAATGAATTTAAAGCAGGAAAGAACTGTGTGTTTTAGCAAAATAATTCCCCCTTTATGTACAGATTCAGACTGCATTCATGGCTGTGCATAATTTCAAAGAGCGGGAACTATAAGAAGTTCCCATCAGTTTCTTGTCTAGGATTTTCTCATAAGATTTCCACCATATCATGAAGCTACTCTTTTCCCAGAAGATATCTGCAGACACTTTGTAGTCCTTGATCAGCTTTAAAACATAATTCTCAAAATCTTTTAAATTCTCTATGTTAGAGCTGGTCGTTTCCCCTCTATTTAGAATCTCACATGAGATGATGACCTCTTCTACACGCGCCCAGAAGCAAGAATCTTCAGTAAGGGAAGGGGGGAGAACATTTTGCTTTTTCATCTTTTCGGTTTGGTCCAGATTGAACCATTGCTCCAATTGTTCATAGTGTTTTAGCCTTTCTTCTGATTTTCTTATATTGATGTAATCTCCAGCACCCTCACTTTTGTAATGATCAGCAATTGCAAGCGGCTCGACCATCTTTCGATAAGTAGTTCCTCCAAAGAGCCAACGAACCCGTAATGCGTTTTCCGCCTTCTGAGGCTTTTGATCTGCCTCTTTGACCAGGCGCTCCCAATAATTTTGAAGATATCCTTTATATTTATTTACATTGAAATCTGCCTTAACTGATTGATTCTTGTAGCTGTCATAGTATGGAATCTTGTTCTTCTCCGATGTTTTCTTGTACCATCCCATGTAAGTCATGTATACTTTGATATCATTTAATTCTTTCGCTGCCCTTTCAAGTTCCTGTCTCTTTTGCTCTAGAAATATAATTTCATTCTTTACAACTTCTTCCAAAGGAGAGTTTCTTCCACCATCCTGCAGCAGGGACAACGTTTAGTGCAGAACTTAGTCATAGCTTGTGTGAAATTTGTTTTTTAAAAATGCTGTAATTCTGAAACCCTATAAAAAAATTCCGATCCACAGATCAAAATGTTCTAAAACATCTAAAGCGAGTGTTATCAGAACTTAGTCATAGCTTGTGTGATGTTCTTATGCAATAACTTCTTTGCCTCTTTGAGACGCCTGATGCTAAAGGCTTCACAGCTATGTCTTGCAACATACCTTAAATGTAATATTTGAAATATTTGTACCACAAAAATTGGAGAAGATTACCATAAAGAAAAATGCACTTTGAATTAATTAAGGGAAAACACATGTGAATTAGAAGGATTGGAAGTTGGCTTAAAAAAATAATAGAAAAGAATTAAGAGGAATGTTAACAATAAGATTGAATAAAATGCACAATACTATTCTCTGCCATGCGCTTGTAATTTCCTTCCCACTTACCTTCTCAAATTTATCTATAACAATACTATGCTTGAAATGTGTTGCCCTATGTAGCCTTGCCATAGGGCTATAAAGAAACTTGATATGTTTTACTGATATTTTCAGGTCCTATCAAAATTATTAATTAGATCTGAAGATGAATAATACAATTGTAGACTGTAGTACCTGAAGTTTAAAGAGAGCAGGAAGGTATTGGGCAGCTACACTTGCCCTCCCCCGGGATGAACCAGTACCATCTGCGTTCACGTTAGTTTTATCCTTGCAAATCAAACCTTTTCTGAGACTAGAAATAGCAGAGTCATAATCAAAACTCTGCTCATTTTGTCCACTTTCTGCACTCATCTTCCTTAGCAATATTAACGCTGATTCAGGATTCTCAAAACATGCACCACCTGATTCGGAACAAAACATAAATTTACCAAAAGGATGGTAAGTACTTTTTGTCCCGTTGTCTGCCCACTCGCTGGATGATTAGACTGAACAAAGAGGCTGGGAAAGCAATCATTCATGGAGACAACATGTAAGAAGCAAGAGCTCCAACTTGTACGCTCTGAAATAGCCCTATGGAGGCCATAATCTCCCAAAAGGGCTGAACCAAAAGTAACACAAAGAGGCGGTTTGGCCTTTTTCATATCCAGAGAGTTGAGCAAGAGCAGGGTAAACAGAGAAGCAAGAGATCCACGACACCATCTCCAGTGATAATGAATGGTTTTGACTTGGCTGCCTTGGCGATCTGTATATCCGACAAAAATCCTACTTAGCTAACAAATAAGTTATGCACAGCAATTACAGGAGAAGGGGGGAAAAAGGATGGATTCTATGAAAACATGGATAATTCGAAATCGGTAATGGGATCACGGACAAAAGCTCTTGCTCACTTGTAGAGCATTAAGATGAAGAGGTGTCACAAGCTGACTATTGCCTCATAGTCCATTCGATTAGTTAAGTTTTACTTTCAAGGATAAAAGCTATTGCAGGTCACTAATATTGCCTAATTTAACAATTCTAGGTCTACTAATGTGCGCGATCAAATTGAACTTTGAAGTTTAAAGATCATTGACAATGTCATCACTCCGATCGATTTCCAGCAGAAAAACCAACTGGGAAACCGCTTTCACTGTTCATCCACCAGGAATTTTAGCTTTTTTTTTATCAAATAATCCGATTTCATAGGATAGGAAGCCATAAAAATAAACCAGAAAAGGGATTAATAAAACAGAAACAGAAACAGAAACAGGAACAATCAGAAGTTATTGATAAGTCAAATGCACACTGCAACAAATAGAGAAACGCAAGCCGACTATTACCTTAGCAACTAGAGCAGAAAGTTCATCTTTTCGAGAGTCAAAGAGAGAAAGTGCAGCTTCGTTGATGGAGAAAGATGATTTCTTCCTTGAAGATCGGAGGAAATCGAATCCGGAGATAGCTGATGATGGAACTGGTTCTGTTTTCTCCAGCAGACGAGCTTTAGATATGGGAGATGCGACGAAAACAACGATGTTGTACTTTGGCAGCTCCTTCTCTTGAAACTGTACTGTTGGATCAGAACCTGACAGCTGATCCTTAAAAAGAAGCTTAGTCTGAGTTATGGCATCCCATAACTGGTCCAAAACACCAGAAGAAGTAGCAAAATTTGCCAAGTTTAGTTCACTGCTTAACGTGGAAATAGATTTGTCTTGTTGGGACCGATTTGACATCCTGCCAAAAAAAGGAAAAAAGGCCATTAGGACCCAAAAATTGACAAAACAGAAAAGCTTAACATAAGATCAAGGAAGAGAGTAAGTAAGAATGTGTACGCACTGAGAAGGAACTGACGTTGGATCTTGATCGAGTTGAGTTTGAGTTCGAGCCTGAGGTTGTGGGACTATAGGTGGTTGATAATCGTGCTTTGGAAGACAGCATATAAATAGGAGAAGATTCTAATTTTCATTTATTTATAATGGAGAAATGGTACAAGATAGATCAGTTTTCAAGGGTCAATGGGATGAGAGGAGCGAGCCCGGCTACTTCGGCCAGTGTAAACCTTTGAAATTCGTATTTTAAACTTCCATGGCGTTGTCTTTACTGACTTGGTCTGGTTTTTCTTAAAGAAGAGGCACATGAAAGAATCTCGCATTTCTGACAACATCCTTTTCTTATATTCTTTGCTTATTACCATGTCTATCATTTGCATCCGAATACTTAAAGACGTGGGTTTGCATGGAGTTGATGACAACCTTGCCCACCCTTTTTTTCCGCATGTTCTATGTTTTCATTAAACTATTTAAGGGTTGAGGAAACAAGTGATTGAATAATTATTAAGAATACGCATATATATGAATACATACATACATTGCGTGTACAATTAAATATAATTTTTTTATTTAACTCTAATAAAAACATATGTAATTAAAATAGAACACGTATACAATGGTTTTATAGCATTATCTTATAAGTAACCATCTGAAATTATTTGAAAAAAAGAAAAAAGAAAAGGCCCTTAAAATTCAGAAGTTATATATAAAGATAATATGTATTCTTATATATAAATTCACAACCATAAAATCAAAAGCTTATATTAAATGATTGTAATTATACTGTATGTAATTTATAGACAAGCATTACCAACATACTAATTGTAACAATTTTTTAAGTGTGTGTGTGTGCATATATGTACTTTATATTAAAATCCTTTTAAAGTCCACATGCTTTCCTAGTTCTACGTCGAAGAAACCCATAATCCTTGATATATTTAATAGTATTTAAACTACATTAGATTGTGTGATGTATATTTAGTAATATTCGTATAACTTAAAACTTAAAAGAAATAGAAAAGAAACGCCATATTTTGTTAAAATATAATTATTAAATTGAGAAATTTTCATTCAAAACCTAAAGTAACAAAAACTAAAATAAAACTTATTAACATAAAACAGAAAAACTTAAAAAACTCAACAAAAGCTTCTTCTTTTTTCCTTTACCAACCCTAAAACTAACCTAAAAGTTTAGCTTTGGATGAGTACAGTTTTCTCGTTAACACCATCCAATTGCGAAATTCCATTGCTAGTTTCCAGTTAAACCAACTAAAATAAAAAATTAAAAAATAAGAATAGATAAGCGAACGAATGAGCTGGTAATGATTTTGTTGGAGAATATATCTAGTGTTACACAGACCCCCACACTTTGAAATATGGTGTTATAATTCGCATTAATAAGTCCGATTTTGTATCCAGTTTAAGTTAAATGGGGTTGTGTGTAAAAATCTCAAGGCTAAGACAACTTGGTATCAGTCATATTTGAAATTTGAATCTATAACACATGAGTGGTCTAATAAGCATATTCATATTCATATCCAGATTCAAGCTTATTGATTAAAATAATTAGAGTAATTTATGTTAACTACTTTTATAAATTTTATAAAAGACATTGATGCCTCTCAGTTTCAAACTATAGCAAATAACCCCTTGAAAGTGTTAATATCAACACCCAAAATTATCTATATACAACAAATATCCTCATAAAAATGGCAACATGAGTAAAGTCGAGAATCGGTATATTTTACAAAATTTTCATGGGTGGTTAATATGATTTATCCAAAAAAATTATGAAATATATGTTATAACCATGGGGATCTATTGAAAATTATATTTTAATTATTATAATCCAATTTGATTCATGCCTATAAATGAAATTAATTGAAAATTATAATAATATTTACAAAGACAGTTTTTTTTTTTTTTTTCATTTATAAGCTAAATATAAATATCTCAAGTAAAAACATCAAAACTTAGAGTATCTAATCACCGATATAGACTTTCAGTACTATATAATAACTAAAATAAAAATTTATGGCTTGATTGTTAATATCGGATTCAGTTATTTATGACATTGAAGTGGATAAACCTAATTAATGCCTTTTCTTTTATATTTCAAATACACATACCTATAGAATAATATTAAGGGAAATTATTTAAGGAAATCAATAACAGCTGCTGATTGACGACTATTCACACAAGTGTCTCATAAACAATCGATACCAAAATTTTTTCTTTCTTATGATGTTGTCATTTAATATTATATGATATATCTGGTAATTGAATTGAATCATTCAACGCTAGGCCCCATTAAATATGACAAGTTGCTTAGCTGAAATATAATAGCTGGTTTTGAATTTATGTAGAAGAATGGACGATTAATTTAAAAATAAATAATAAAAGAAGGTCCACACGTATTGAAACAGTGCCTATTTCTGGTACTGGTAGGAGTAGGACCATGGCTTCCCTATATCCAAGTTGAAGATAAATATCTATTCCTTTCTCTTCAACTTTGGCTGCGAAGAGTTTCCCCATCTTTCAAAAACGGCCTTCGAGATTATCCTTCCACAGAAAATTTTAGGAATGGGTCTAGGCTCTGACGTATAAACTTTGACACACTTGTTATATTAATCTGCTGGACACTAATGTAACTAAAATAGTTAGTTTGTTAGCACCCTTCGGTCGATAAGTTTTGATTTAGCCATACATTCTTTCTCTTCCCTAACTAGATTACATTTGTGCTAAAGAAATCATAAGTGCATGAGTTCACTTGATTTTCTATTGGCCTTACTTATTTATTTATTTTTATCTTATCTACAACTATTCGTATCTATTTGGAGTCAACAAAAACCATTTTATTTTGGTATCATATTTATTTATATTTTACAATTATGATAAAAGTGATGATTAGGATGTAAGAATTAAAATGCAAGGATTCAAGGCATGTTTGAAAGAAAATGTTTAAAAAAACATATGTCAAATTTTAGAGAATGAAATCTTAATAAGCATTTGATAAAAACGAATAAAGTAAAGAATAATTAGATCTAACTTTACAGGATATATTGTGTTGTTAATTTTAAAAAAGTAAGGTGCATATGCACTTAAAGGATAAATTATATGAAAAAGTACCAACGTTTTGAGAAAAGTTCATTTAAGATATCAATATTTTGAGTGCTTAAAAAGATATATAATGTTTATGAGGTAAATTTATTTAAGGTATCAATGTTTCGAGTAATTAGAAAAAGAAATCATCATTTCATAAAGTAAGTCAAATAAAATCAATAATTGACTATCAGTGGAAACTAAATAAATTTAATTGAAAATTAATCCAAACATTGATACATCAAATACTATGCAAAATATTATTAAACGTTTATACCTCTTTTTAATCATTCTAGATATTGATACCTTAAATGAACTTACCTCGAAAAGTTTTATATTTTTATATAATTTACTCTATACTTACATCTATTCATCTTTGTCATAACTTTTTCTTTGTAAATAAGCCCTTTTTAAACAAACAACAAGAGATAACTAAGTGGACTAGGGAAAAAAAAAAAAAGAAACCAAACAAACCTCATAGTTTATTTCTTAAGCCACCATTACAAAGAAAGAAAGTATTCGAACCTTGTAAATCCCATTAGATGACTAGTGTTAATACCATTAGATTATAAAGTCGTGACAATAAAGCTTTGTCATACTCCTATGTGATACCTTAGTTGTAATAGTACACTATGTAACTAATTGAGGCTTCTAAAAAATTACATAATGACTATACAACTAACAATCCTCATTTGAAGTGGACGAATAAACAAGATCAATAGTTGTTTTGAGTGAGAAATATATTGCATATATATATAATATATGAACGAAAATACATACAAATCTAGGTCATCAAAAAATATTACAACCATGGTCTTCAGGAGTTTCAATAGAACCCTATTACAATGAAATCTTATAAGGATAAACGAAACTTAACTTATACTATTACAAAACCATAACTAAGTCTCTATTACATATATGGTCTTCTTTCCACAAGAATACAAAGGCCCATCCTACACTAACTCCCACACCTAAGCTTGGTTTTGGTCTTCTTGCTTAAAACCTTGTAAATAAACAGTCTAAGAGAGCATGAGCTTATAAAGCTTAGTGAATAACAGAATATTAACAATATCATTAATATTAGATAAGTTTAGTTAGTAACCATATGTAATGTATGTATCAAACATATGTAGCAAACATGGTTCAATAACTAGAATTCAAACCTATGGGGATATACGACCTTCCTGGGGGTTTAAGGATTAGTTTAGTAGTTCATGCCCATGAGAATCTCAAAACTAAAGAAGGGGGACTTTTCTATCTATTTTACCATTTCCAAAATAGTTTTTACATAAACACCCTCCATTTCTTTTAAAACATGAGCAAATCTCACTAAGTATTGACACTCTAAAGCCAACTCCAACATAGGCGACCTCCTTCGAAGCTTACTTAGGTCCTATGAAGCTGATAACCCTACGACAACCTATAAGCAGACCCACTGGTCCTAACAAGCATTACCACATAATCAAAATGTTAACACGTGACATGAGTACCATGCTAATGCAGTATGATGTTATGAAATGAATGTCAGATTAAATTTAGAAGTCTAATAAACCTAATTCCATATTATCAGGTTATCATATCAATTTCAAACATTCAATAATGCAACTATAATTTAATTTCAAGCAAGTAGTTGTTACTTTGATTATTAAGATTTACAACTCAAACATACAATATATAACATACAAGATTTCTCATCCCCATGCATTTGATTCCCTATAGTTACGATTAAATTATATTCCACTAAAACAATCACAAACAAAGTGATAGGATTCATGTTACTCACCCGTGCATTCTCCTTAATCGTCGTAATAGTCCAACGAGAAGTTGGAATCGTGATTTAGGGTTCCTATGAGATAAAGAGACTCATATTACTAAGGATTTTAAATGAAAAAAAGAATAAACTAGGATTTAGACTAAAAAAAGAACATGTATACGATAAAAAACATATACATTCTTATCCATGCCCCATGCCAAGAGGCATGTCAAACAAGGTGAAGAACAGTATCTACAACCATCCTTACCACGCCCCCATATGAAGAAGCATAGGGGCCACCACCACCCCTGCTACACCCCCATGTGGAGCAGCACAAGGGCCACCACTACCCTTGCCATGCCCCCTTGGCAGGGGGCCTGACAACCTAGATTACACTCATATTGTGACACGCCTTCCATCATGAGCCGTGGCCTTTTGACAACGAAAAACACTTTTTCACTTCACATTTTTACACACTTTAACCAGTTGCCTTAAATCCATCCAATACACTCCAACATCATCATATAAGACATACTTCTCATTTACTTCATCATATCCTTCAACTTATCTCCACTCTCCACATCAAATTAACCAATCATAGACTTCAAGTTTTAGAACCTCAAAACCACTTCTCTACCACTCTACTTCACATAACTAGCAATCAAAACTCATAACCATTCTAGAATAGCCATTAACCAACAACAATACTTATTCTACAACTACATAAACACACAAATAATAAAGACAAAGCATAAGTTAACTTACCTATACTTGTTTTAACTTGAAGAGAGTGATTTAGCTTAAACTTCTTGATGATTTAGAAGAAGAAAATGAAGGTGAAAGTGGAGTGTGTGTGTGGTATACGTAACGTTGGTTTGAAAGAGAAAGCAAAAAGGAGGAAATGAGAAAGCAAAATTTCTACCATTTAGATATAGTTATGTATATAAACAAAGCTATATATTGATTTTGTGGCATTTTGAAAATGATTAAGTGTGTGTGAGTGCATAGGAGTTATGGTGAGCTCATAATGTTTAATTTTGCAGCCATTAAGTTCAAACAAACACATATTAGTCCATTATACGTCTAATACATTATGGGTCTGTTTGTTTTGACTTTTTTTCGGCAGATACAGACACTTTTTCAAACTTTTTGCTAACAAATTATTTATCAAGAAATAGATATAGATAAAAAAATGTTGACATTTCTCATCAAAAGATCAAATAGAACAAATATAAATAAAATTTAGATGCAAATCGGATATATTTACACATATCATTTTAAAAAAGATACAGATACAAATGAAAAACAGACAATCCAAACAGACCCTATAATTATCAACCCTTCAAATTCATAACAGAGTTTAGTAATTAGTTTATATGTCCTATTTGATGAAATAATTTCTTATAGGAATTTATATAAATGTTGTTGGCAATATAGAAGTTGAGTTTATAAAATTCAATTTTCTATAAGAATATAAAGATACTTAATTTAGCAATTTTCTTAAATTAATTTCAATTGATGATTTGAAACTTCTATTCTTACTAAATTGATTTTATAAAAGTTATTATACTTAAATTTACTCAACTTTCATATGCTACAACATATTCATTCAAAACACATTAAATCTTTCTTAATCTAAATTCTATAATCTAATTCTATTTATGAAAAACCTAGGGATTACACTCTCCCCTCCTTAAAAAAGGCTTTGTCCTCAATGCATGAAATTACTTGATTCTTCAAATATTTGTGGATAATTCCTTCTAATTTCTTCTTCTAATTCCCATGTGACCTCTTCAATTTGAGGATCTCACAAGACCTTGACATATTTGACTTCTTTGTTCCTAAGTGTTTACACTTTGAAATCCAAGATTATTGTTGGTTGTTTCTCATATGTCAAGTTTTCTTTAAGAGCAATAGGTTCCAACTCAATCACTTTATCAGGATTTGTAACATATTTTCTCAATACTGAAACATGAAATATATTGTGTATATTAGAAACGCTTGGTAGGAGCGTCAATCGGTATGCCAAATTCCTAACTTTATCAAGAATTTCAAATGGCCTAATATATCTTGGACTCAGTTTTTCCGTAATCTTCCTTTATACAAACTTTTAATTGGTTTATCTTGAGATATACATGATCTCACACATCGAAACTAAGTTCTCTTCTCTTCAAGTCTGCCCAGCTTTTTTATCTATCTTGAGATTCTTTCATCTTTTGTTTGATGATGGTTACCTTACCAATTGTCTCTTACACCAATTCATGACCAATAGCAACTTTTTCTAAATTATCCCATAATAAAGAGATCTACACTTAGGTCCATACAAAGCTTTATAAGGTGGCATGCCAATACTTGAGTGCTAACTATTATTATAGGTAAACTCTATAAGTGGCAAATGTCGATCCCAACTTCCTTTAAATTCCAAGATACATGATCTTAGCATATCTTCCAGAGTTTGAATTGTTCTCTCGATTTTTCCATCTGTCTATGGGTGGTATGTTGTACTGAATTTCAAATGAGTCCCCAAAGCTTTCTGTAGACTAGTTTAAAATCTGGAAACATATCTTGGATCTCTATGTGACACAATTCCAGATGGCACTCCATGTAATCTAATTATCTCAATATACATAAATCTATGCCAATTTTCCAAGGAATAAGTCATGTTAATGGGTAGAAAATGAGCCGATTTAGTATCCACAATTACCTATATTCTATCTTATCCGGCTTTAGTCTTTCGTAGGGAACTTATCATGCCCCAAAGAGTACCCTAAACGCGACAGTCCGCCACACTCGATATTAAGGCTTAAATATGACAACCTTAGTCATCCTGAAAGTCTCAATATCGAATGTAAGGCATACTTTCACAATCATAGTTGACCAAACTTTGGATCATGCCGTTTAAGCAATTATACACAATAGCAACTAAGAAATAAATCATAACAATATAACCAAGGTTCATATAAACTATTTAGGAGTTTTTATAACATTAAGGGCATTCATCTATTAATGATAACTAAGTCTAAAAAGAATCTATCATAAAACAATTTACACTTTTGAAACTCCTATTGGAATCCTTATCTACTTCTAGCTTGCACATCTATACATAAGATCTTAACTTGAAGACATTACCAGAGTAAAATGAGAACTGCAAAAGATATCGAAGAGAGTATAAGCTACTAGCTTAGTGAGATTTATTTCCACAAATAAACACTCAATCATTCAATAATCAAAACAAGTTTATTTAAACAACCATATGAGATGCACAAACACTTAGGCAAACAATACATATGATTTTTCGGGAATCATATGTTTGAATGGATTTACCCCTCCATTCGGTGGTTAGGTGTTTCAGACCGTATAGGCCGCTAATATATAATGTAATTCCATGACAGCTCTTGTTTTAACAACTTTCTTGCTAAAAAAAATGTATTATAAACAAACTTATTTGTAGTTTATTTCCAAGCCACTACATAGCTGTTGGGTATGTTTTATTCATATGTTTTCTCATCGCTAGTTGATTCAGATGATGCCTCATCGCTTTATAGAATTTACAGACTCTATGAATCTCCTTACTAAGCAATTGTCCCACCAAAGGAATAGCAATAAATGCAATGAACTCACCTGATGACATGCATGAATTATTTTAATTAAGTACTCATGGCATAATTGAATATTTTACGGGTGATCATAGAATTTGCAAACAATCATTCTTACACTAAATCAAATAGTCATTATAAATAGTTCACGCCTCGATATAATTAATTGTAATTCCAACCAAGTATATAAAGCACATACATTTTATATTTTATCTTTTCTTAATTCTAATGTCACTATTTTACAAGCAAAACCATAAGTGCAAATATGTTAGAAATAACTCACTTGGCCATCTGTGTGGATATTTCTAGTCAAAGGAATCCTCCGGACACAGGAATCCGGCCTCCATGTTACCTAAACAAGAGAAATACCAAAAAAAAAGTATTTCTTGGAAGTTCTACTTAAACTTGTAATTCTATTTTACTAGGTTCGTCAAAATTCGTATAGAGGGTAATTCTAACTTAAAATGGTCATAACTTGCTCATTTTAACTCGAAATTTTGTATATAATATACCGATTTCTGCCTACTTGAAAAGATCTATCCATTTCTAAGGTTATTTTCTATATAAAAGGTCATTTGGGTTTCTAAAACTTATGGTACATAATCAAAACGAAAATCCTAGCTTTTGAAAAACAATTTTTCAAACTCATTTTTATTCAAAATCCTTTTGGCAAAAATATAAATATATATATATATATAGTTGAAAAATACTTTGAGTATTTATATGGACTCATATTATATGTAAGATTTCAATGGTGTTGTCTCAACAATTATTTTTTGTAAAACAATTCATCTTAAAGTGTTGAAACTTAACAAATTCCTTTCTAAGTGTTTTGGAGAAACTTTATAATTTCTTAGGTTGTTATAATCAAGTATATTCTTATCTTGTTTTCTAATTTCTTTTTCAAAACAATTAAATTCCTTTTTCACTTTAATCTTTTACAAATATTGCTTTTTGTGGCAAAATTAAGTTTCCAAAGTTTTTATTAAGTTGTTGATAACCTATAGTGACTTTGACTTGTATATATTTCCTTTTTAAAGGAAAAAAAAAAATGGTTTTGTTAAACAAGTCTTCTCATCCTTATATTCTTATCTTCTAACTTCTTCAAAAATAACCTTTGTTTCCAGAGCTTAGTTCTTTAAGTCTTTTGCCAACTTTACTTGGAAGAAAAATTATTCTTTTTAAGTTGTTGATAAAATTCGTGGTTTTTGAAATCACCATACTTATATTCTTTTTATCTCTTTTTAAAATGGGTTTATCATTTACAACCTTGGAAATCCTTTATTTTTCTATATGGGTTTATAAATTAGAAGGTTGATTTTATCTTAAATTTGAAAACTAGTTTGTTTTTTGTTGTCATTATGGAGTTAGTTTAAATCCTATAAGTAAACTTTTTATGAAAAATTTGTTTACTAAGAAAACATTTATGCTAAGTTTTGATAAACTTTATGTGGTTCAAAGAAAATGTTCATTTTGTTTGTTAATTTCTTTTATGGAATCATCTTTGTTGTTAATTAAGAAATATCTCGGTGAGTTTGAAAAGAAGTTGAAAAAAAATAATTTTCCTATGTGTTTGGTAACAAAATCTTGATTTAGAGATAAGGTTATATATTAAAAGAGTTTAGTTTCATTTTCCTTTATTAAAGAAAAGTCTATTTTTAAATTTTGTTGAGACAATAACATTATGTTGATGCATGTATATAAGTATATAGTATGAGAAAAATGATGAAAATATATAAGAAGCAAATTAATAATAAGCAAGATAATATATCAAGTATTGGGAATCTTCGCTTCATCAAGGTATCCCGGTCTAGAATTAGGAGCCTTAGCTTCATCAAGACAACCCGATCAAGTATTGAGAGCCTTAGCTTCATCAAAGCATCCCGGGACTTAGTCCCAAAAAAAAAAAGAAAAGGAAAAAGCAATAATAAGAGCAATAATAGTAATAGAAGCAAGTTAGTAAAAGTTAGTGAGCATTTAGGCTCTAAGGAATACATAGATATATATACTTAATAAAATATAGAGTTAGATTAGAAGCATAATAACAATATTATCAACATATATAATCATGATAACAAAATAGTAAAATCGGAATTTCTTGGTATGTGCAAGAACAAAACATGAACATGTTATTGTTTTTACTACTCATATGAGTTTTAAAACAACACTATGGTCATGCTAAGTTACATGACATGGGTAAACTAAATAGTTGGAAGAAGTTTACCTAAAAGTATTTTGTGGTAGGAAAGGGATAATGAGTGTAGGATTATGTGGTTGATGATATATAGTAGATGGTTTGTGTGTAGAGAATGATATTTTGTGTGTAATTAGTGAAAAAGAGTTTTGGTAGTGAAGAATTTTGTGGAGAGATTTTGAGAGAGTTTTGTTATATGAAATGACGATGTGAAAGAAGTGGAGGGAGATGGGGTATTTATAGTTAAAGATGGAGGGAAATTAAGTGTAATAAAATAAATTGAAAAAGAAAAATAAATGAGAGAGAGGGAGGGGGAATGGGCATCTATTTTTGAGGGAATAAGAGAGAGAGAGAGTTGATTTTGTAATAAAATAATTAATATGTAAGATATGATTTAATTAGAGATGTAGTAGAAAAGTAAAAAGTAAGAAAATAGGTATATAGATAGTAAGAATAGGTAGTAAGGAAAAGTAGAGATAGGTAAATAGTAATGAATGGTAGAGAAGTACGATGAATAATAAACAAAACTAATAAGTTATCGGTAGTAATGAAAATATATATATAATTGCGATATCTATAATTTTTAGCTATCGAAAAATTACGAAAGTGATATTTTTGTATTTCTTATATTATTACGAGTCTAATAGTATAAACGAAATATTTTTACCATCCGATGCTCCGGGGCATGGTTTTCAAAAACTAATCCCGTTCGGATCCAAAAGACACTAAAAATTGGCGAATCTGATATTTTTATACTTCTCTATGTTATTATGAACTATTATAAGCCATTAACTCAAATTCGTTATCTAGGGTTTAAGAACGTGGGACTGTCGGATGTAAACTCTAGGGTTTTAGTAAAGGTTTTTGTTGACTAAGGTTTCCGGTTGACTTCTGATTCCAGAGTTCAAAGTTAACAATCATCGTAAAATCTAAGGGTTTATAGAACTCACAAAATCCATTGATATCTGATCCCATTTCCACTAAGGAATAGATAAAGGCTGTAACAATCCACCAGGTTTTTTATGTTCCACTTTCACTCTTTAGCATGTTTCACACTGGGCAACAAACTTGGCTATGCCATTTTTCATTCTATTCCACTAATATGCACTTTTAAGTTCTTGATATGTCTTTGTTTCCCCGGGATGAACAATATGCCCTAAATAATGAGCTTTCTGCATCAATTCTTTCTCCAAAGTCTCATCATTCGAGACACATAACCCCTTATTTAATCGGAGAACTCCTTCTTCGTCAAGGTGAAACCCTTCATATTTCCCTTGTCCAATGCCTTAGATGATCTTTTGTAATTTTCATCTTGTTTTTGTGCATTTTTAATCTTTTGCAACATAGTAGGTTCAACAATCAAATTTGCAATCTCAAACTCCGAATCTTGCAAACTCCGAATCTTGCAAAGTGAATTCCGAATTCATTCTTTCAAATTCCTTCATAAGATCCTTTTGTTCAGTGATCATTGAAGCAACTTCTCCATAATTTTTTCTACTCAAAACATCAGCCACTGAATTAACTATTCCTGGATGGTAGCTGATATTGAATTCATAATCGTTTATTAATTCTAACCGTCTTCTTTGTCTCATGTTTAATTCTCTTTGAGTAAACAAATATTTCAAATTTTATGATCCATATAAATCGTGCACCTTTGTCTATACAAATAGTGTCTCCAAATTTTCAGAGCAAACACAATTGTCGCCAATTCTAAGTCATGTGTAGGATAATTCTTTTCACGTAACTTTAATTATCTAGATGCATATGCAATGACCTTTCTACTTTGCATTAACACACATCCTAATCCATTCCATGATGCATCAATATAAATAGCAAATACATCTTGATCATTTGGCAAAACTAGGATTACAGAAGATATCAATCTTTTCTTTATCTCTTGGAAAATCTGTTCTCTCTTTTCATTCCAATCAAAGCTTTCATTCTTTCTTGTTAGCTAAGTTAAAGGTAAAGCTATCTTTGAAAAATTATGACCAAATTTCCTGTAATATCCTACCAATCCTAAAAAAAAATTTTAATTCGGTTACGGTTTTGTGTCTCTTCCATTCAACAATTGCTTTAACTTTTCTTGGATCTACTGAGATTCCTTGTTCTATTACCACATGTATAAGAAAAGATATTTGTTTCAACCAAAATTCACATTTGGACAATTTAACAGACAATTTGTTCTTCCTCAAAACTTGTAATACCATTCTCAAATGTTCTTCATGTTGCTCTTCCAAAGGGGAATATATTAGTATATCATTAATGAAAACAATCACACACACATGCAACATAGATTGAAAAATCATGTTCATTAAATCTATGAAGACGGCTAATGCATTAGTTAGTCCAAAAGGCATTAACAAAAATTCAAAATGACCATATTAGGTCCAAAATGCCGTTTTAACTACATCTTCAACTTTGATTGAGATTTGATGATATCTCGGTCTTAAATCAATACGAGAAAATACTTTTGCTCCTTTTAGTTGATCGAAGAGATCATCAATCCTAGGCAAATGATACTTATTCTTGATAGTAACTCTATTCAAGTCTCGATAATCTATACAAAGCCTCATTGTCCCATCTTTCTTTTTAACAAGCAAAATAGGGGCTCCCCATGGTGATACACTAGGGCAAATGGATCCCTTGTCTAACAATTCTTTCAATTGTATTTTCAATTCCTTCAACCCCACATGTGCCATTTGATAAGGTAACTTTGAGATTGGCTCAGTTCCTGATATCAAATCTATTGTAAATTCAATTTCTCTTTGAGGTGGTAGTCTAGATAAATCTTCTGGAAAAACTGCAAGAAACTCACATACTATTCCAATATTATTGAGATATATTTTCCTTGTTCTTCATTCATATAACTTATGATACTCTTTTCTAACTCATCAATTCCTTCACCCACAACTTCAATGACTTTTCTTTTATCTTGGTCATTTTCGATCGTCTCCCTAAAGAATTCCACTCTTTCTTTTTCATCATTTTCAAATGATATCATCTTTGATCTGCATTCCACTTTCACTTTCACCGTTGACATCCAAGTCATACCTATGATGATATGATACTTTTGCACGTCAACCACTATTAAATCAGCAGTGGTCTTCTGATCATTAATCCGTAACGAACACTTCTTTATAATTTCATGAGTGATAGCCATTCCATCTGTGGGTGTTGAAATTCCCAGTCTTTTCTTCATCATCTCAGAACAACAATAAACCTTTTTGACAAACTAGAGTTGATAAAGGAATGCATAGCATCTATATCAAAAAGTGCATGCACATGTGTATCTTTTACTTGAATCGTTCCTATTTAACATATGATTTCTAATTACTACACAATTTAAGACAACTACACTAATTAAGCAAAGAACACAAAAACAACATATACAAAGCAACATCCAAAAACATACCTACAATCAAATTGGTGTCATCCATATGATCTTCAACATAAACATCCTTTATTTCCTCAATCATAGGAGTCACGTGCATGGAAAACATCCTTCTAGATCCCACATACTTATTTCCCTGATTATTTCCTCCTTTCTTATCCTTAGTCCCACTGGGTTCCTTTGTTTGCTTGCTTCCCTCACTTTTAGTCCTTTGGGGACACTCAATAGATACATGTCCCACTTCTTAACAAATGAAACATGCAGCTCTAGTTTTCTTGGGACAATTTCTGATCATATGCCTAGTTTTCCCACAATAAAAACAATGATTCTTTAGTTGAGGACATTCTCTAGGGTAGTGGGGCTCCTTACATTTCCAACAGATGATATTATTTTTCTTCATAACACTCCCTTTTGTTGCCCCATAAGATTTAGAAAACTTGGTCCTTTGGAGGAGGATCCCATTCTAAAATCATCATAAGATCTTTTCCCGAAAGCTTGGCCCCGTTGGTTATACCTTTCGGTTTCATACTTTTGAGCTCTTTTAATAAACTGAGCTTTTCAACCATCATAGAAAAATCTTCGATTTCAAATTTTGCTAACCGTCTCTGATAATGCGGTTTTAACCCTGCCATGAAAACTTGCCTCTTCAACTAATCATTATCCTTGTTAGCAGAGGGAGCAAACTAGAGTAGCCTATTGAACTCATTTTCATATTCATCAACATTTCGATCTCCTTGAGTTAAATTCATCAAGTCCGTACTGTATATAGCTCTTAAACTACTCGAGAAGTATTCTTTCAAGAATTTTTCTTCTAAAAACTTCCCATTCCATAAGTCTAGGTAAAGATCACTCCTTAGAATCCCACCACAATATGGCTCTTAGCCTCAACAAATAAGTCCCATAGGACACTTTCAAAGCTCCAAGCGCTTGAAACACATTAAACTATCTTTCTACTTGGGACAACCAATCTTCAGCCTCCTCGAGTTTTCCCAATGTACCTCAAAATACCTGTTACATTTAATAAACTCAGGTAGAAGACTCCTTTGTAGTGGATGTACTTGAGGAGGAGGAGCTGGCATTTCACGTCTAGCTATAAACGGTGCTCGACTTTCACTAACAGACTTAATGGATTGCTCTACTTTCTCATGTAAAGCAGCAGGAGGTGGAACAGGAAGAGTAAAAGTCTGTGATCCTTATGGTGCTACAGGAGGTACAGTAGATGCCTCTACTGAAGCAACTTGGGGTACCTCTCTAACCTATCCTCTTTGCAAGGCCTGAAGAATCAAAGCGTTTTGTTGTTATAGAGCTCTTAAGACATCTTCCAATCTACTGGAAGCGGTTGAGTTATATTCTGTAGCTTTGGTTGTCCTTGTTCAATATGTCAAGAAGCTTGTGGCTGAGCTTCCAATGCTGTAGGTGAAGCATCCTCGGTTCTATGTCTCTGTCTACTAAAGTCAATTTCCAAATAATCAACTTTAGCATCACACATCAAAACCCTTGTTATCTCTATAACAGTAAAAAACTACTAATATCTAATGCATAATAGATAACCGAACATAATCAAACATAAACAATACTTTAATTATAACCACTCATGTTTAGGTCGTTTACCAAGATCCAAACTTACTCCTCTTTATTACTTAAGTCTTATTCTATCTAAGCCATACATTTCAATAGGAGTCATACATATATATGTACATTCAATTTCTTTCTTTCCCTTACAACCATGCTCTAATACCAACTTCTGTCACACCCCTACAGGGTACCCTAATTGTAACGGTACACTATGTAACTAACTGAGGCCTCCAAAAAGTTACATAATGACTATATAACTAACATTCCCCATTTGAAGTAGATGGATAAACATGATCAATAGTTGTTTTGACTAAAAAATATATTGCATATATTATATATATATATATAAACCATGAATACAGATCTAGGCCATCACAAAATATTACAAACATGGTCTTTAGAGGCTTCAACAGAACCCTATTACAACGAAATCATACAAAAAAATGAAACTTAACTTTTACTATTACAAAACCATAACTAAGTCTCTATTACATATATGGTCTTCTTTCCAAAGAATACATAAGTCCATCCTACACTAACTCCCACACCTAAGCTTGGTTTTGGTCTTCTTGCTTAAAACCCTATAAATCAATAGTTTAAGAGAGTGTGAACATGTAAAGCTCAATGAATAACTGAATCTTGATACTATCATTAATATCAGACAAGTTTAGTTAGTAACCATATGCAATGCATGTATTAATCATATACAACAAACATGGTTAGAATAACCGGAATTCAAACCTTTTAGGGTTTATGCTCTCATAGGGGGGTGAAGGATTAATTCAATAGTTCATGCTCACGAGAATCTCAAAACTAAAGAAGTGGGGACTATTCCATTCTCTTTTACCATTTCCAAAATAGTTTTTACATAAACACCCTCCACTTCTTTTAGAACATGAGCAATCTCACTAAATATTTACACTCTAAAGCTAACTCTAACATAGGCAACCTCCTTCGAAGCTTACTTAGGTCCTGTGAAGCTGATAACCCTCCAGTAACCTACAAGCAGACCCACTGGTCCCAACAAGCATTATTACATAATCAAAATATTAATACGTGACATGAGTATCATGCTAATGCAGTATGATGTTATGAAATGAATGTCAGATTAAATTTAGAAGTCTAATAAACCTAATTCCATATTATCAGGTTGTCATATCAATTTCAAACATTCAATAATGCAACTACAATTTAATTTCATGCAAGTAGTTGTTACTTTGATTATTAAGATTTACAACTCAAACATACAACATATAACATACAAGATTTCCCATCCCCATGCATTTGATTCCTTATAGTTATGATTAAATTGTATTCCACTAAAACAATCACAAACAAAGTGATAGGATTCATGTTACTCATCCGTGCATTCTCCTTAATCATCTTAATAGTCCAACAAGAAGTTGGAATCGTGATCTAGGGTTCCTATAAGGTAAAGAGACTCATATTACTAAGGATTTAAAATGAAAAGAAGAATAAACTAGGATTTAGACTCAAAAAGGACATGTACAAAATAAAAAACATATACATTCTTGTCCATACCCTATAACAAGGGGCGTGTCAAACAAGGCGAAGAACAACGTCTACCACCACCCCTACCATGCCCCCATATGGAGAAGCATAAGGCCCATCACCACCCTCGCCACGCCCCCATGTAGAGAAGCATATGGCCACCACCACCCCTGGCACGCCCCCCTGGCAGGGTGCCTAGCAACCTATTGTCGAGCCTGGTTTTTTATCGATTTCCTTTAATCCGATTCGTACTAAACCCTAACCCATTCAATAGGAATCCTTGACTAAGAATTAAAGGAAATTTTTAATTTTAAAAATATTTTGGAGTCGCCACTCGACTAAAGTCAAGAAAAAAAATAAACCAAAACCAATGGATAGGTTGATTTTGGTTTTGCTACTGATCTGCGAAAAAAAATCGTTTTTCGAAAATGAGAACCAGAAATTAACTTGAGTTCGGGGGCTAACCTATTAAAACCTAAACGGTTACCACTTTAAATTTTCATATTTAAATTGCTTTCTTTTAAACCCTAATTTCAAAATCTAAACTATTTATCAAATCTAATTAATTAAACATATGTATAATATGCACAAAAATACTAATCAAATTCCATCAATAATCATATATAATCTAAAAAAACTCGAAATATTCAAATTAATCAAATCTTATTAAATTCTATCAATATTCATGTATTCTAAACTAAACTAACAAATCAAACAAATTCACAAAAAAAAATTATTTTACATATTTTAAGTCGCCCATTTAGGTGCCTACGTACCCGCTAATCGGGATCAGACCACACGTAGTTCTTTTAGAAAAATTTAATTTGTTGGTTAATTTTAGAATTTTTCGAAATCTTTTCGCTTTAAGTTCATTAAGTTTGTTAATTTTATGAAAAAAAAATATATTTTTTTAACATGAACCCTAAATCTATTAAGTTAGGTTTTAGCAATTTTATGGAAAATCGGATTTTTTCTAGGTGACAAAAATTTTGAACAAGAAATCATAACCACATATCATGCATATCAATTGATCATACGTATCATCAAGAATAAAAATATTATAAGGAATATCAATATTTAACAAGCTAATTTCAATAAAGCAATACCATGGTATAATCAAGATTTATATATCATTGAAATTACAATATGAAGGGAAAAATTTCAATGTGGTTTCATATATGGTGAAATCATAAAATTCAATATTATTACAATCAAGGTCATCACTATATCATGGCATAAAAGGAATATTAATGACTATCATCATACATGATCACACAATTTCAAATATTGTAAACCTAAAACTCTAAAAAATTTCATATATTCCTCATGATTAGGGCATGATTATAGTTATATTATCCATAACAAGATCTTAATGTAATTCTATGAACACATGATATATATCAAAAAAACAATTTTATCACAAGAAAACAAAATCATTACTATATTAATGCAAAAAGAACTATCGAGTTATGTTTTAACAATTTTATAAAAAAATTTGACTTTTCTAAGTGGTAAAAAGATTTTGAATAATGGATTAAAATTATATATCATAGCAATTGTCAAGCACATTAATTAAATCAATATATCATTATATATAAAATTAATAAAAAATATCAATGTTAACAAGATGAACTCATATTCAATAACGTAGGTAAACTTTATACATGATATTAACATTATATCCAAGTTTCTAATTACATTGCATATTGATAACGAGATCAGATTCTTTTAATAATTTCAAAATCATGGTATAAACAAACTTTAGCCAAATCAAGATTTTCATCAAGTTATCAATACAATTTTTATGTCAAATATTTGCAATATCTCATTATTCGAAATTTGACAAAATCATAATATTACAAAACGATATCACAAAGAAAAGGTACAAGGATTATAAACTATTATAGCAAGATCGATCATGGCAAAAAAAAAAAAAAACCCTAAATTTCAATTTAATATTTTTTTAGAATAAGACAATTTCATTTATTGACAAAAAATTAATTATAATGACTATACTATCATGATTCAAACTAATACTAATTTAACATATTTTGAAAATTTTTTATTTTTAAAAAACACAATATATTCATAACAAATTTTGAAAATATAATCATATACTAATTATTTTCATTTTTCTTATTTTTTATTTTCCTATTTTTTATATTATAATATAATTGTTCTTATTATTATTATTATATTATTATTATTATTATATTATTATATTAAAATAAGTTGAAAAGAAGAGAAACAGTAACTTACCTGTTTCCAGAAACGTACGCGGATGGAGATGGGAGGAGAAGCCACGCGCGTGGGAGCCAGAAGCTCACCACTTCCAAAATCCTTGCTGGTGATTGGTTAAATCCAATTAGGATCAACCGTAATGTCCTGGTGATGAAGCTCGTCCGTGGAAGAAGTTAAGATGGCAACGCAGCTTGCTCCTGGACTCGATGGAGAATGGTGGTCGGTGACGATTTTTTTTTTTTTTTTTTGACAACAATCATTTATGGGGATCGAAAGCTCTCAACTTCTTGAAAATAAAATGCTTATTTGATTTTTCTTTTCTTTGCTTTTTGTGTCCTCTATTTTCATTTTTTCTTCTTCTATTTATAGAATTAAATTTGGGGCTTTTTTTTTTTAATCCGAAAAAATGAATTACAACTATTAATTAGTGTCAAAAAAACGGTCAATTATTACAAATAGCTGTCATTACCGTTATGATTTTAAACGTTAAACAACTGTTATTAACAAAAATCTCAGATTTTGCATTTTTTTCGGAAACCAAAAACGATTTTTTTTTTAATTTTCGAATTCAAAATTTAAATCCTTCTTCTTGATGAAAACAACTAAATTCTATACCAATATAAACTACTCCGCGCCTATTTTTAAGAAACGTGCTTGGTTTGTAAAAGGCGATGAACAGTGTTTTTTTTTTTTTACGAATTTTGAAATTACATTATACTATATTAATTATCCATATTACATCTAGTATATTTATTTCTATTAAATTGATTTATTATTATTATTATTTTTTAATTTTCATTCCTAGCTTTAACATTTATAATTTTCAATTATTTTAATTATGTATATACTAAACTAAGTATTTATTTTGACAAAAAGAATGTCAAAAGGAGTGTCTACAGCTGCCCTCTTTGTGAGAGGTTTGTCAAAACCTCATCACGAAGATAAAGTAGACCTCATTTTGACTTTACCTCATCTAGAATTCCCACTTCTTGAGCGAGGTGAGAGCTTTTCATGTTCTGATATGCTCATTGAATCACTTCTTGGGCAAGGATGCTTCATGTACTGAACCATCCCTTGATTTAGGTCTCATGTACTGAGTCCTTACTTGAAAAGAGGTCGTTTTCTGGGTGGAGATAGAATTATTTCTTGAGCAGAGATGAAGTTGTTTCTTGAATAGAAATGATTCATGTTCTTGAAGTGAAGGATGGCGCTCCTCTGAGCTAGCGATCCTTAAGCCTAAAAGCAAAGAAGGAAGGCGCTCCACCGAGCTTGCGATCCTTAAGCTTGAAAAGACTCTTGAAACGTTTCATATGTTCTGCGGATATGCTTCATGTTCTGAAATGCCTTTTGAATTGGATCGCTTCTTGTGCTAACATTTGTCTCATATTTGATACAAGCGCGCTCTTTAAGCTGGCACTTAATTTGGATAAGCGCTCCTTGAGCTAGCATTTGATTTAGTTCAAGCGCGCTCCTTGAGCTAGCATTTGATTTGGATAGACGCTCCTTGAGCTAGCCTATGATTTATATTTGATACAAGCGCGCTTCTTGAGCTGGCACTTGATTTGGATAAGCGCTCCTTGAGCTAGCATTTGATTTGATTCAAGCACGCTCCTTGAGCTGGCACTTGATGTGGATAGGCGCTCCTTGAGCTAGCATTTGATTTAGTTTAGGCACGCTTCTTGAGCTGGCACCTGATTTGGATAAGCGCTCCTTGAGCTAGCATTTGTCTTAGATTTGATTCAAGCACGCTCCTTGAGCTGGCACTTGATGTGGATAGGCGCTCCTTGAGCTGGCCTCTGATTTGGTTCAAACGCGCTCCTTGAGCTGGCATTTGATTTGGTTATGCATTCTTGAACTGGGTCTCATGTTCTGATCCCCAAATCTCATGTCCTGAGATCTTGATTTCCTCATGCTTCGCATGGCTTCTAGAGCTAATTTCCTGAAAAACTTAATTCTAGCAATATATCATTATTATTCTTTTTTCTTTTTTTTTTTTTTCAAAACTTACCAGATTCTTATAGAAGCTTCTAAACTTGTCAGACCACTTGGTGAAGTCCGCTCATCACTAGGTTTATTCGTCAGGCTAGAGCTCTTCACAGTGGCTATCCTTTGAATTGAGTATCTCTGTTTGTCTTTTGATGGTAATTGGATTCTTTTGATGGTCTTGACATCGGAACAATAGGAGATGGTTCTTTGTATCTCCCTTACTTTGCAGCTTGAACTTATCGACTTCTTATGTTATTGGTCTGAAATAGGTATTTCTTTAAGAAAAGATCAAATCTCAAAGTATTAGAATGTTTTTATAACTTTATCAATTGCTCAAATCTCTCTCTCAGTACACTCATGTTTTAAAAATTTTGAGAGATATAAGGATGAAAGAAAGCTTATCAATTGAAGTGAAGGTCAATGATTGATCTGATGATTGGGGACGCTAGAGATATCTTTTTGTCGATAGATAACAAAAATTAGATCACACATAGACAAAGTAGTCAACACATTTCTGAACTTGATAGAATTTTCATTAATTTCTCAAGAGTAGTACAACTTGACCGCATCAGAATTTACAGGGTCTTTCAAATCTGGACCATCCACTCTAGTCAATATAGTGCACCACCAGGCAACACCCTCTTTACTACATATGGTCCTTCGTAATTAGGAGTAAACTTTCCTCTAGGATCTTGAACATTGGGAGTACTTTTCTCAAGACTAAGTCTCCTTCTTTGAAATTTCTCGGGCGAACTTTCTTATTGAATGCTCGAGCGATTCTTTGCTGGTAAAGCTGACCATGATATAAGGCGGTCATCCTCCTTTCATCAATGAGATTTAACTGATCAATCCTATTTCTACCCATTCAGCTTCATTCAATTCAGTTTCTGCAATATTCTGAGTGATGGAATTTCAACTTCAACTGGCAAAACTGCTGTACCATATACTAATGAATAGGGGTTGCCCCTGTTGATACTCTGATGGATGTTCGATAGGCCATGAGTGCAAAGGGTAGCATCTCGTGCCAATCTTTGTAAGTGATAGCCATTTTCTCTATTATTTTCCTGATGTTCTTGTTGGCTGCTTCAACTGCCCCATTCATTGAGGTCGATATGGGGTAGAGTTCCGATGTTTGATCCAAATTTTGGCACAATTCAGACATTAATTTGTTGTTCAAATTGGTACCATTGTCTGTAATGATTGTATCAGGGACTCCATATCTGGCTATGATATCTCTCTTGATGAACTTGACAACTACTCCTTTGGTAACATTAGCGTATGAGAATGCTTCAACCCATTTAGTAAAATAGTCGATCGCCACTAATATAAATCGGTGACCATTTGAGGCTTTTGGCGAAATTGGTCCTATCATGTCCATACCCCACATTGAGAAGGGCCAAGGTGAAGATAATGACTGCAATTCTTTGGGAGGAGCATTCATCTTGTTGGAGTATATCTGGCACAAGTGGCAATGTCTCACGTGTTTAATACAATCTGATTCCATAGTTATCCAGAAGTAACCCATCCTCATAATCTTTTTAGCTAGCATATATCCATTCATGTGAGGTCCACATATCCCTTCATGGACTTCCTCATCAACATATCTGCTTCCGCCTCATCTACGCATCTCAAAGAGTAGTATCAAATGATTTTTTGTATAATGTATTACCACTGAGCATGAAATGAACTGCTAAGCGTCTTAGTGTTCTTCGCTCCTTGTTGAAGCATTTTCAGGGTATTTGCCATCTTGGAGGAATTCTTTGATATTAGCATACCAGGGATCTTTCCTTGGGACTTCCTCGGTATTCAAGCAAAATGCCGGTTCTTCCTCAATGCGAACCTTTAAGGGCTGGATCTCAACTCCATCAGTGATTTGAATCATAGATGCTAATGTGGCTAATGCATCCGCGAACTGGTTCTGGTTTCTTGGCATATAAGTGAATGATATTTCTTTGAATTTCTGTGCCAATTCTAGTAATATTGATGATAAGGCACCAATTTTGCATCCTTCGTCTTGTATTCTCCTCGTGTTTGAAAATGATGAGAGAGGAGTCTCCATATACTTCAAGATCATCTATTTCCATGTCAAGTGCCATCTTGAGGCCCATGATGCAAGCCTCGTATTCTGCCACATTATTAGTATAAGGGAAAGTCAATCTTGCTGAAGCGGGGTATTGTTTACCATCTGGTGATATTAAGACTGCCCCAATTCCACATCCGCATACATTAGCTGCTCCATCAAAGTATAACTTCCATTTAGGAGGACTGTTCTGATTCTTTATCTGCCAGCAATATGCCTTCATCCGGGAATTGAGCTTCTCCATCATCACATTATCTTCAACCGGGTTTTCGGCTAGTTGATCTACAAGTGCTTGACCTTTAACTGAGTTTGATTCACATAAGTGATATCAAATTCTGATAACAACATCTGCCATTTGGAAATTCTCCCAATCAACCCTGGTTTCTGAGCCAAATACTTCAACGGATCATGTTTCGTATAAAGCTCGATAGAATAATACAATGTATATTGTCTCAGTCTGTGCATGATCCACACCACGGCACAACAGGTTCTTTCCACTTCAGTATACTTCTGTTCTCCTTCAGTGAATTTCTTACTCAAATAGTAAATAGCCCGTTCTTTCCCATCTTCATCTTTCTGTCCAAGCATACCTCCCATTGATTCAGGAAGTACCGTCAAATATAGGAAAAGAGGGCGACCAGGTGTTGGTGCTACTAACACTGGTGGATTCATCAGATATTGCTTGATTTCATCAAATGCTTCTTGACAATCTTTATCCCAATCAATAGCTGCATTTTTCCTCAACAATCTGAATAGAGGGCGACATTTGTCGGTTAATTGAGATATAAACCGAGCAATGTAATTCAAGCGTCCCAATATGCCCCTGACCTCTTTGATCGTCTTCGGGGGAGGTAATTCAAGTATGGCTTTAACTTTATCCGGGTCAACTTCTATTCCTTGTTGACTGACTACGAATCCCAACAACTTCCCTGAGGTCACCCCAAATGTACACTTTTCGGGATTCAACTTAAGATGGAATTTCGTAATCTATCAAATAATTTCCTCAATATTTCCACATGATCCTCATCTTCTTAGACTTAGCAATCATATCATCACATATACTTCGACTTCTTGATGCATCATGTCATGAAACAAGGTGACCATCGCCCTTTGATATGTTGCCCCGGCGTTTTTAAGGCCGAAAGGCATGACTTTGTAGCAGAATGTTCCCCAAGTAGTAATGAAGGTTGTCTTAGTTTTATCCTCTTCTGCCATTTTAATCTGATTATATCCCGAAAAGCCATCCATGAATGAAAATAGATGGTTTCTAGCCGTATTATCCACCAAGACATCTATGTGAGGTAAGGGGAAATTATCTTTGGGCGTGGCTTGGTTTAAATCGCGAAAGTCTACACAAACTCTAACCTTTCCATTCTTTTTAAGTACCGGACCACATTAGCCACCCATTCAGGATAATCGGATACCTCTATAAAACCGACTTCCAACAATTTCTTTACTTCTTCTTTAATCTTGAGCAAGATATCTGGTCTAAATCGTCTTAATTTTTGCTTCTTTGGTTTGATATCTGCTTTAGTTGGTAATTTATGAACCACTATAGAGGTATCCAAACCAGGCATATCTTCGTAGGACCATGCAAACACGTCTAAGTAATCAGTCAATAATCTTATCAATCTTTCTCGTTGCTCAGCGGATAAGGTAGTGCCTATTTTCAAATTTTAGGCTCATCTTCAGTTCCATTCACTACTTCTGTAGGTTCACTGATCTCAATTCTCCTTGTTCATATTTTTGCCAACTTTTCTCTATCCCAGTGTGATCACTAATGTCATGTTCAACGACTAACTCATTAGGGTTAGAAATGATATCAGTATTTTCGTTATCTATCGCGCAAGATATCTCTTACTTTCACCATTATCATCAGATCTGAAAAAAACAAGGTAAAGAAAGAGAAAAACGAAGAAATGTGAGAGAAAAGAGATGAAAGAAACAAAGAATCTTTATTAATGACTATGATTCATGGAGTACATTTGAGCAATTGATAAAAGAAACAAAACATAAAACCCTTCATGAATTCAACCCTTACTCAAAGGTAACCCTAGAGTTATTAAGGGGATAGTGAACCAATTATTCAACTCCCGAACTGGAGGAGCTGCAAGAAGGCTCCAGAACCGATGCAGTATCTGGTTTCTGGACATGAGCCGGTTGTGGGAATGTGACTTTGATATCTGGAGACTCGATAGGGGTATTATACCATTCTTCTCCTTTCTTCTTTCGGGCTTTCTTTTTCATCTCTTCTATCTCAACCGGAGTAGGGACATATCCCAGTCCAAATGTCCCTAAATGTCCCTCTTGAATCATATTGGCTTCTTCAAAGATTTGTAAACCAAAGTCTTCGGATCCTTCTTCGCCAATATAGGGTATAGCAGTGTCTTTGAAGATAGCATGGTCTTGTTCTCCTATACCGTAACGATTTGTCCATTTGTTATAAACTTGACCATCTGATGCAGACTAGACGGTATTGCCCCAGCTGAGTGAATCCAAGGCCTTCCAAGTAACAAATTGAATGATCTTGGTATGTCTAGAACTTGGAACGGAATAGTAAAGTCTTGTGGGCCAATAGTAACTTCCAAGTCTATTTCTCCTGATATGCCTCTCTTGGATCCATCAAAAGCTCTAACAATAGTAGAACTGGACCGGAGGTTAGATGCATCGATACCAAGTAAGTTCAAAGTAGCCAATGGACAAACATTCAAAGACGACCCATTATCGATGAGGACTCGGGCTACAATCATTCCATTACATTTGGCCATTATGAATAGGGGCTTCGTGTGTTGAGTGCCTTCTGCTCCCAACTCATCAGGTGAGAAAGAGATTTGATCCAAAGCAAATACCGAATTTACTACATGTTCCATTGTTTCAGTAGCAACACCTTCGGGAACCTTGATTTGTTGGAGTATCTTAAAGAGAGCCTCCCGGTGTTTTTCAGAAGTCATTAACAAACCCATTAAGGATATTTGAGCCGGGACTTTAGCGAGTTGATCAGCAATCTTATATCACTTATCTTCATAATCTTGGTCAAGGCTTTTTCTCATCAGATTCCTCCTCCTTTTTCTTATCTTTTCTTAGTGGGAAGAATTCCTCTGCAATGTTTTCTCTCTTTCGGGCTCTGAAGCTTTCCCAAGTTTTCCGACCATGGGCCTAGGAACTTGATTAACAGCTTGATAGTTGAACGGGGCGGCTTTATAGTCTTTCGGTGCAATGGGCACATGGAATTGATACCTCATCGATTTCACCTCATATGGGGCTTCTTTCTGCTCTCCTTGACATTGGATAACTATCTTCTTTGGATTGGACTGGATCATTCCGATAAAAGGCTCGGGTTCTTCAATCGTGATCATGTTGATCGTGGGCCCATGGTTTGGGAGAGGATTGGTGTTGACATTAGGGGTCGGGGTTTCAACGAAATCTAGTTGGACCAATTTAGCATCAATGAGGTCTTGAATCTTGTTCCGAAGCCTCCAACAATAGTCAGTAGAATGACCTATTTGCCCCAAATGATAATCGCATTTTTGCTCGGGGTTATAATATCTGGGTTTGTAGTCTTCTCTAGGTGTTTCAAAGGTGATCAGATTGTCAGCTCTAAGCCGGGCTAGAACTTGGCTAAGGGGTACGGGAATTTTGGTGAACTGTCTTCTAGGTCTATTGAATGGTTGGTTTTGGGATTGTGGTTGTTGTGACGGGTGAAGGGTTGATTAGTGTTTGGGGTTTGTTGGTAGGTGTAGGATTGAGTAGGTTTAGTGTATGGGGTTGAGCTGACTACACTAACAGTGGTATCCTTCCCTTTGTTATTGTTGGAGTACTTGAAATTTGTAGCCTTTTTCTCCACGTGGATCCTCCCGGTAATAATGGCACTTTCAATTCTACACCCGGCCAATACTATCTCAGAGAAATTAGCAGTAGTGTGTCCAATGAGATGAGTAAAGAACGGTTCTTCTAAAGTATTGATGAAAGTGAATGTCAAATCTTTCTCCGGGATAGGGGTAGATACCATAGATGCCATTGATCTCCATCTTTGAGCATATTCCTTAAAGGACTCATCTTTCTTCTTCCTCATATTACTTAAATCCCACATAGAAGGGGCCACTTCAATATTGAACTTATATTGATTGTAGAAAGCCCTAGCCAATTTGTCCCAAGTATTAATCTCATCAAGATCCAAATGAGCATACCATGCTAAAGCTGGACCGGTAAGGCTATCCTGAAAAGTTTGGATCATGAATTGCTCATATTGAGTGTACCGGCTCATCTTCCTCACATAGAGCCTAGTATGCAACTTTGGACAACCAGTACCATCATACTTTTCAAAGTCGGGAATCTTGAACTTCTCAGGGAAAGCTCCGCTTCGATTGTAGGAAAGCTTGTGATTCCAGTTTGATCAAATCCTTCCATTTTCTCAAAAACTTTGAGTTTCTCATTGAATTGAGAAAGAAGCCTTTTCTCCATTTCTTTGTTTTGAGCCTCAATTTCCTTCTTAAACTCAGAAGAATCGGTTTCGACAATGGCTAGTGGTTCATGATTAATTACTTGTTCCTCAATAGTTTGACTATCAGTTCCTTTCTTTACCCCAGAATGTCCTGCGGTAGTATCTTGAGGGGCCTTAAGGTTTTGCGTGAGAAGATTCATTTGCTCGGCCATTCGGAATACCATTTGTTCCAAAGTAGTGAGCCTTTGCTCGGACATCGCATTGGAATTACCAGAATTATTGTCGTTGTTGCTAGCCATTCTGGATTTAGACCTAGTGATGATCGGACTTCGAACCGGGTCTGACCGTTTAGGAGCTATCTTTTAGAAACTGTATGTTCAAAAACAAAATTTCCATAGTTTAGTGAAGAAAATGTATATATTATTATATATTTATTATATGATTCTCAACAAAATGAGCAAACGGTTAGCGGTTAATATATACACAAAAACAAATAAACGGGTAGCAAAGAATATACAAGAACATGTAGAGACAAGAATATATATATGGAAAAGAAAAACGCATGCGCATGTAAATTGAGATGATGATGAAACTTTGTAGCAAAAAACCATTTTATTTCATTAAAGCTGAATTTACTCAAGGAGTCAAATACATGACCTAAACATGACAAAACCGAAAAGCTAAACAAAGAAAATCATCCTAAACCAAACGCCTAATCTTGCTAGGACACTCTGAACGGTCCTTCAGCTCCTCAATAGTCCCTCCTTCGCTTCAAGTGCTTGAACCTTGCCTTGAGAATTTGAACTTCCTTTCCATCTCTCGATCCTTCTTCTTCATCTCGGGAGCTTGAAATTCCAACTCGTTCACTTTTGCCCTTTGGCTGAGGATGTATTCTTTAGTGGCTCGGTATTTCTTCGTCTCAGTATTAATGGGGTCTATCATGTAGATCGTCTTGATTTCTCTTGTCTCCCATTTGGCTTGTATCGATCCTAGCCTTCTCTCTCTTTGTGCCAAAGGAACACTCGGGTCATCATACTCCATAGTAAACTCCTTTAATGATGGCTTGCTAGTTATATCTTGAAGTGCTCCATATTGTCTTATCACAAGCCGGATAATATCCCGTGGACCCGGTCAAACCAATCAAAGGAATTGCCGCATATTCCCTACATTCGGTTATTGCCGTAGGAGAATGGAACCATTTAGCAACCCAAAGGAAATTGTGAGCTTCTAGATCTTGGAGTAAGTGCACCCATTCATCGGTCCTTGGAAGATCTTGAATGCGAACTCTTTCACTAAAGCTTAAAATAAGATCATAACTATCTCTAATGTGGCAAGCTGGACTCAAATTGCTCCCATAATCTCTAGTGTGGCTTGCAAACCATACTATCAAGAGTGCCATACTAGACTTGAACTTCCCATGCCTCTTTTCTTCAAATGGTTGAGAGATTTTGTTCAGCGAGCAAGGCCGGGATATAAGACTTTCCCTAAAATTGGTCCACTAATTCACTACCGATAGTGGATGAAAAGATCCCCATTCGGGAAGAGGATAGTACCGAATACGGCGGCTATAAAGGCGTTGATGCGATTTTGCTCCCATGCTACTACACCTCCACAGAAGATAGGCTTATTGTCCTTGTAACTATTTGGAGATCCAAACCACTTGAATAAATCGGAAAGCCGAATGGAGAACAAATTGCAATTCTTGAGGGCTTTAGACACATCGGTCTTCTTAATTCCTAAAAAGGAGTTGAACAAGTTGATCGGCCCTTTACTAAGTTGAGGAGCATATATTCCCGCATGAGTTGGTGGAGCTTGAAGAAGCCTCGTGTATTCCTCAATAGTGGGACTCAAAGTGTGCTCACCAAGGCAAAAGGCGGCTTCATCAACATTCCATAAGTAAACCAAGGCCCTAAAAAGATGAATGGGGACCTGGACCTTTGGTAGAGAAAGAATAGGTCCCAAACGGTCTTCAATAAATCTTCTTTGTTCTGGCTTGAAAGTTTGTAACCACTTGCTCAAAATGGGCATCGGACTAGTAGGCTCATGAACATGGATCTCGGGAGTAAGACGGGCCCACATACTATCTGCCATTTCTTTATTCTACCTATTACAAAGAGATGTGTTACAACACGGTATATACATTTACATGGTACACTAAACTGAATACAAAGAAAAACGGGTTACAAGGATTTTACAAGACACATTTACATAACGGATTACAAGGAAAAGTTAACTCCTATAAATTCAGCTTTTGTTTTGTAAAGCAATTTTGAAAAACATTTTGATTAGCCACAAAGCTTGATCATCATCTCCTTCATGTAGTGGATGCAAGAAGGGTGGGTTCTAAAGGTCCCCCAATTAATGGGCCATGGGCCACATTAAGGAGTGGGAGGCTAATTCGCGTCTCGAATGGTGGGTAACCACAACACCCGAGACCTACTGGTGCCTCCCGTCCTAAGTTTACCTAAGGTGGCCCGGGTTTGACCACATCTAGCACACATTTTTTTCTCAAAAGTAAATATCCCCTCCAATAATTCTATATAGACAATATCTGCACATAAGCACACGGTTGGCACAAATATATACAAGATATTAAAAGAAAGCAATTTATATATGAAAAGCATAAAGTGGCTAGCCCTCTAAAAATGTTCCCCAGTGGAGTCACCAAGCTGTCGAGCCTGGTTTTTTTTCGATTTCCTTTAATCCGATTCGTACTAAACCCTAACCCATTCAATACGAATCCTCGACTAAGAATTAAAGGAAATTTTTTTTAAAATATTTTGGAGTCGCCACTCGACTAAAGTCGAGAAAAAAATAAACCAAAACCAATGGGTAGGTTGATTTTGGTTTTGCTACTGATCTGCGAAAAAAATCGTTTTTTGAAAACGAGAACCAGAAATTAACTTGAGTTCGGGGGCTAACCTATTAAAACCTAAACGGTTACCACTTTAACTTTCCATATTTAAATTGCTTTCTTTTAAACCCTAATTTCAAAATCTAAACTATTTATCAAATCTAATTAACTAAACATATGTCTAATATGCACAAAAATACTAATCAAATTCCATCAATAATCATATATAATCTAAAAACTCGAAATATTCAAATTAATCAAATCTTATCAAATTCTATCAATATTCATATATTCTAAACTAAACTAAACAAATCAAAAAATTCACAAAAATAATTTTTTACATATTTTAAGTCGCCCATTTAGGTGCCTACGTACCCGCTAATCGGGATCAGACCACACGTAGTTCTTTTAGAAAAATTTAGTTTGTTGGTTAATTTTAAAATTTTTCGAAATCTTTTCGCTTTAAGTTCATTAAGTTTGTTAATTTTATGAAAAATATATATATATTTTTAACATGAACCCTAAATCTATAAGTTAGGTTTTAGCAATTTTATGGAAAATCGGATTTTTCTAGGTGACAAAAATTTTGAACAAGAAATCATAACCACATATCATGCATATCAATTGATCATACATATCATCAAGAATAAAAATATTATAAGGAATATCAATATTTAACAAGCTAATTTCAACAAAGCAATATCATGGCATAATCAAGATTTATATATCATTGAAATTACATTATGAAGGGCAAGATTTCAATGTGGTTTCATATATGGTGAAATCATAAAATTCAATATTATTACAATCAAGGTCATCACTATATCATGGCATAAAAGGAATATTAATGACTATCATCATACATGATCACACAATTTCAAATATTGTAAACCTAAAACTCTAAAAAATTTCATATATTCCTCATGATTAGGGCATGATTATAGTATATTATCAATAACAAGATCTTAATGTAATTCTATGAACACATGATATATATAAAAAAATCAATTTTATCACAAGAAACAAAATCATTACTATATTAATGCAAAAAGGACTATCAAGTTATGTTTTAACAATTTTATAAAAATTGACTTTTCTAAGTGATAAAAAGATTTTGAATAATGGATTAAAATTATATATCATGGCAATTGTCAAGCACATTAATTAAATCAATATATCATCATATAAAATTAATAAAAATATCAATGTTAACAAGATGAACTCATATTCAATAACGTAGGTAAACTTCATACATGATATTAACATTATATCAAGTTTCTAATTACATTGCATATTGATAACGAAATCAGATTCTTTTAATAATTTCAAAATCATGGTATAAACAAACTTTAGCCAAATCAAGATTTTCATCAAGTTATCAATACAATTTTTATGTCAAATATTTGCAATATCTCATTATTCGAAATTTGACAAAATCATAATATTACAAAACGATATCACAAAGAAAAGGTGCAAGGATTATAAACTATTATAGCAAGATCGATCATGGCAAAAAAAAAAAAACCCTAAATTTCAATTTAATATTTTTTAGAACAAGACAATTTCATTTATTGACAAAAAATTAACTATAATGACTATACTATCATGATTCAAACTAATACTAATTTAACATATTTTGAAATTTTTTTTTTTAAAAAACACAATATATTCATAACAAATTTTGAAAATATAATCATATACTAATTATTTTCATTTTTCTTATTTTTTATTTTCCTATTTTTTAATATTATAATATAATTGTTCTTATTATTATTATGATTATTATTATTATTATTATTAAATAAGTTGAAAAGAAGGGAAACAGTAACTTACCTGTTTCCAGAAACGTACACGGATGGAGATAGGAGGAGAAGCTAGCGCGTAGGAGCCAGAAGCTCACCACTTCCAAAATCCTTGCTAGTGATTGGTTAAATCCAATTGGGATCAACCGTAATGTCCTGGTGATGAAGCTCGTCCGCGGAAGAAGTTAAGACGGCAATGCAGCTTGCTCCTGGACTCGATGGAGAATGGTGGTCGGTGACGATTTTTTTTTTTTTTGAAAACAATCAATTTATGGGGATCGAAAGCTCTCAACTTCCTGAATATAAAATGCTTATTTGATTTTTCTTTTCTTTGCTTTTTGTGTCCTCTATTTTCGTTTTTTCTTCTTCTATTTATAGAATTAAATTTGGGGCTTTTTTTTTAATCCAAAAAAACGAATTACAACTATTAATTAGTTATCAAAAAACGGTCAATTATTACAAATAGCTGTCATTACCGTTATGATTTTAAACGTTAAACAACTGTTATTAACAAAAATCTCATATTTTGTATTTTTTTCGGAAACCAAAAACGAGTTTTTTTTAATTTTCGAATTCAAAATTTAAATCCTTCTTCTTGATGAAAACAACTAAATTCTATACCAATATAAACTACTCCGCGCCTATTTTTAAGAAACGTGCTTGGTTTGTAAAAGACGGGTCGAAAACCGAGCCAAAAATGGTCTCAAACATGGCCCATCGAGCGGCCAAAGCTAGAAGACAATGAACAATGTTTTTTTTTTTTTACGAATTTTGAAATTACATTATACTATATTAATTATCCATATTACATCTATTATATTTATTTCTATTAAATTGATTTTTTTATTATTATTATCATTTTTTAATTTTCATTCCTAGCTTTAACATTTATAATTTTCAATTATTTTAATTATGTATATACTAAACTGAGTATTTATTTTGACAAAAAGAGTGTCAAAAGGAGATGTCTACACCTATATTACAATCATATTGTGCTACACCTTCCACCATGCCCCATGGCCTTTTGATAGCGAAAAACACTTTTTCACTTTACATTTTTACACACTTTAATTAACTTTAGTTGCCTCAAATCCATCTAATACACTCCAACATCATCATACAAGACTTACACTTATCATTTACTCCATCATATCCTCCAACTTATCTCTACTCTCTACATCAAATTAACCAACCATAAACTTCAAGTTTTAGAACTTCAAAACCACTTCTTTACCACTCTACTTCACATAACTAGTAATCAAAACTCATAAATATTCTAAAACAACATTAACCAACAACAACACTTATTCTACAACTACATAAACACACAGATAATAAAGACAAAGCATAAATTAACTTACCTATACTTGTTTTAACTTGAAGAGAGTGATTTAGCTTGAACTTTTTGATGACTTAGAAGAAAAAAATGAAGATGAAAGTGGAGTGCGTGTGTGGTGTAAGTAACATTGGTTTGAAAGAGAGAGCAAAAAGGAAAAAATGAGAAAGCAAAATTTCTACCATTTAGATACAGTTATGTATTTATAAACAAAGATATCCTTTCACTTTTGTGGCATTTTGAAAATGATTAAGTGTGTGTGAGTGCATGGGAGTTAAGGTGAGCTCATAATGTTTAATTTTGTAGCCATTAAGTTCAAACAAACACACATTAGTCCATTATACATCTAATACATTATAATTATCAACCCTTCAAATTCAAAACAAAGTTTAGTAACAATTTAGTTTATATATCCTATTTGATGAAATAATCCTTATAAAAATTTATATCAATATTGTTGGCAATTTAGAAGTTGAATTTATAAAATTCAATTTTCTATAAGAATATAAAGAATACTTAATTTGGTAATTTTCTTAAATTAATTCAATTGATGATTTTAAACTTCTATTCTTTACTAAATTGATTTTATAAAAGTTATTATACTTAAATTTACTCAACTTTCATATGCTACAACATATTGATTCAAAACACATCAAATCTTTCTTAATCTAAATTCTATAATCTAATTCCATTTATGAAAAACCTAAGGATTACAAGCTTATTCCATTATAGCTTAGCTAGTCTTATCCACTGTCCCATTAGGAAAAAATATATTGTTAATTTTTATACTCTGCCCTTTTTCCTATTTAATTCAACTTCTATTTTAGTTTGAATCCTTAATATTTTTGAACATATGCAAATTAGGGCTTCTATTCTTTTGATTTGATGGCAATAGACGAAAGTTGTGAAGCATTGCCGGATTCCTCCATTTTAATGTTCTAGTTATATTGGTATTTTTAACTTTTTAGTTTAATTTATATTTACTTAATTATATTGATTATTTCGATTAAACAATTTGAACAAATCAAGCACTGCCATATATATCATTTATGAATGAAAAAGCTAACCGCATTAACAAAAATCCTAATTTGTAAAAACTTATAAAATGTCAAGGATTTGAACTTAAAAAAGAAAAATTAAAAGTAAAGATTTATTTAGAAAAGTGTTCAATTATCAAGAGCTGAAAGTACGTATTTTTTCCATCCACTATACCATGGAAACTCAGATCTGCTTCACGCACCTGCACTGCACATGTATCCCAGGGCTTCTACAGTACCACGAGAAATTGGCGGCGCTCACTTGTTTGGTGGGGTGTTAATAATTGACCGCCGAAGTAAAACCATCAATGTCACGACATGGTCAACAACTAAACTAACTAACGCATGTTAAAGATGAGGCCATTTCTATCTTAGGAAAATGTAACAAATAGTTACACTCTTTGACGATATATATAATTAGTTATTAATTTTTAAAATTAAGTAATATAATAATTAAATTTTGAAACAAATTAATTTAGCATCTCAAAATTTTTTGTATATATTAATAATAATTCTGTAAAATTCTTTTAAATACTAAATTGATTAATTTCAAAATTTTTAAGATATCAACTTGATCAATTTTAAAATTCAGTTACTAAAGTGATCATTTTCAAAATTTAAATACCTTATTATATATTTTGATAAAGTTCAGATACCATACGTAGTATTATCCATTTTATCTTTAAAGAATAAATTTACTTCTTATAAAACGTTGTCGGTAAATAAGACTTATTATTATTAAAGGTTAGTTAAAACAAAGCGCCTTTGATTTATTCAATAAACAATTACCCATATTTTTAAAATTGTGCGAGTAGAATCTTTTTCTCTTTTCCCCCGTTCCGAAAGTGCGTCACAATATCAAATCATTAAAAAAAAAAAGCATATCTAAGATAAATATAATTATTAAACTTTAAAAGATTACATTAAATACAAATTAAAAGATAGAATGGTCATATATATGTTTAAAGGTACTTGGTTTAAGGATTTTGAGGATCTAAACGGACAAATGCAAAAATAAGGTGTAAAGTTAAACACAAACTCCTCGGTCTGTAATTGCAATTCCATTACAGTTTTATTTCTTATAAATAGCTATTACGATATTTAGTTCAATTAATAGCGATTCCATGATGATTCCTTATTACACAAAATATCGAATAGTTATTTTTTATTCAAACCTATAAATAATAATTCATTGCTTGAACTATCTTTTTTTTTTAAATACTATCATTAAATAAAAAATTAATTAAAAAAATCTTATTATAACTCTATTCAATTATTTCATAATAAAAATTTTATTATAATTTTATTCATTCAGCGAACGAAGCAAATATGAAAAATATATTTATAATTTATTTAATAAATTCGTAAATATTGAAAAACAATTTTTCCTGAAACAAACGATATAGGTCAAATTAAGAAAAGACTGCCGACAAAGTCTACTGTCTTTTTCTCAACTAATAAGTCGAGGACTGGGTCTATACAGACTTTACACATATTTTTCGTAGGAGTAACATCAAGATGTGATCTCATATCGCTGACCCCACTCGCGTGCACAGTGGATGGAAATTTACTCTACCAAATGCTGTCTTCGATTATTCTTCGCGAATACATGATTGTGATATACATATGTATATATAAAATATAATAACTATTTTTTATTTTTAAAATCTATTAATACGTATCAAATTTTTATTAACAAAAACATGATAAAGATAGCATTAATAAGACAGTAAATATTTTTCACATCTGCACACATCTATATTGACATTTTAGAATATGGATAATTTAAAACTAAATGACTTTCACACGAAACAACCTTTCTTTAGAATTTAGAAGCCAGCACTGATGAGTCCAGGATCAATCAAACGAAAGAAGTTTCTCTTGGCATTAAAAAAAAAAAAAGATAGTATATGTTTCCTTTTAGTTATAATAATATTAATATCTTAACTTGAATTAAATTTTATTAATATTTATATTTTATTCGAGTTTAATAAGGCTTGTACTTGTATTTCCCTCTACTAAGACATTACTGTTCTCGAGTAAAACCAAATTAGCTTATCACTAATTTGACTAATTTATATCTGTTGATATGTTTAAGATGTATTTTATTTGATTGGTCCACGTGTCATGTGTTGATTGGTGTACATCCTTTTCTGTTAGGATATATTGTATATATATAGTATAGGCTTCTATTATTTTGTTAATCAAGTTTTTCAATAACAAAGTCATTTTGTTTTTCCCGCTCATTTCTCTGTTTCTCTGCTTCGACAATGGAGGGATGAACTGTATGTTTTAGGTTCTTCTTCTTCACATGGTATCAGAGTGGGTGAGATATATTCCTTTGATCTTTAGTTTGATTTCCTAATTCGTAGTGGATATGAATAATCTGATGGATCCAAACAATAATTTTCCTGTTGATTCGAATTTTAACAATCCCTTATATCTTTCGGGATCCGACAATCCGAATATGTCTATAGGAAATATCTTGTTTAATGGCTTGAATTACTTGGCTTGGGCAAGGTCTATTAAAATAGGATTGGGAGCAAAGATGAAGCTTGGTTTTATCGATGGGAGCTTACCTAAACCTAATTTGAATTCGCCTGATCTGAAATTGTGGGAAAGGGCTGATTATATGGTGAGAATATGGATCTTGAATTCAATGGAAAAGGAGATAGCTCAGAATTATGTTTTCACTTCATCTTCCCTACACTTGTGGAATGAGGTTATGGAACAATACAGACATACCAATGGACCTTTGATTTTTCAGATCCAATGGACCTTTGCCATCTGTAGATATTCCAGATGTTATCATCCTTTGTCTTTCAACTTGTTGTACTAGATAATATGCCTTACTCACTGTTGGTAAAGGATCCATAGCAAGAATTTGATTCCTAACCATCTCATAATTCTCATTTAATCCCATGAGAAATTGAATTAATCTTGTTTCTGACTCAAATACTTGGATTCTCTCCTTAAGACGACAAGTACAATAATCAACACGTCCACAAGAACATACATGATAAGCATGTAATTCTTGTAGTTCATCCCAACACTTTTTCATCCTATTGTAATACATTGCAACAGATTGATTCAACTGAAAAATTTTGAAATAATTCAAATTCTTGTCGTTCAGTTTTTACTGCAGCCAATAATGTCGAATCTAAAATGTTTTTGTTACATAAACGTCTTGGTCATGCATCCTTATCAAAGATGCAACATTTATCTTGTTGTTCAAATTTTCGTGTTTCTCGTTGAGATTGTGATGTTTGTATTCAATCTAAAATTCATAGACTTCCTTTTTCTAATTCTCTGTCTCATTCTCTTGCTGCTTTTGATTTAGTCCATGTTGACATTTGGGGTCCATATTCTATTAGCTCTATAACAGGAGAAAGATATTTTCTTTTTATCTTGGATGATTATAGCTCATGCACTTGGGTGTATCTCATGAGTTTTAAGTCTCAAGCTGTAAGTTTTCTTGATATGTTCTTTAAACTAATCAAGAATCAATTTAGGAAAGTTCCCAAAGTCATGTGTTCTGATAATGAGAGTGAATTTGTATCACATTCATGCCAATCTTTATTACATGAACTTGGCATTATACATCAAAAGACATGTCCTTATACACCCCAACAAAATGGTCGTATTGAGCGAAAGCATAGGCATATTGTTGAAACAGCTAGAGCTTTAAGACTTCAAGGTCATTTACCTAAAGCCTTCTAGGGAGAATGTATTTTGTCCGCTGCATATTTGATCAATATCATGCCTATGGAAAAATTGAAATGGAAATCTCCTTATGAGCTTCTTTTCCATAAGTCTCCAACTTATGATCATTTGCGGGTGATAGGTTGTCTTGCTTTTGCTGTTGATAATACATCAAAAGTGGATAAGTTTGATTCTAAAGGAATTCGCTGTGCATTCATTGGATATCCTTTTGCATAGAAAGCATACAAACTCTATGATCTTGCTAATAAAAAGATTATAGTTAGTCGTGATGTGATTTTTTGTGAAGAATGTTTTCCTTTCCAGATTTCAAATACTGGTGTTTTCCCTGTTTCTTTGCAATGTTTACCTTCTCCAGTCTTCCTAGTGATGATGTTTGGCCAAACACTTTACCTTATACACATTCAAATACACCTTCTGATACACATTCTGTCCCTTTAACGTCTGATTCTTTGCGTCAATCTCCTGTTCGCAGATCTTCTCGCATTTGACGTTCACCACAATGGTTACAATCTTATGTGCATCATTCACCTTCCTCTATTGTTTCATCCATCACATCTAATTCTCATACTACTTATTCTTATCCTTTGTTTTCTTCTAATAGCTTTTCTCATTATCCACCTGAGTTTATTGAATCTATGGCTCTAGTTCTCAATTCTACTGAACCAGTTACATATAAACAAGCTATTAAGCATGAAGATTGGGTATTGGCCATGAATAAAGAACTTGAGGCTTTAGAACTCAATGATACTTGGGATATTGTTGAATTACCAGCAGGAAAGCGTCCAATAGGATGTAAGTGGGTTTACAAGATCAAGTATCGTCCTGATGGCTCAATTGAACGATATAAAGCAAGGTTGGTGGCTAAGGGATACACACAGGTAGAAGGTGTGGATTATCACGATACTTTCTCTCCGGTTGCAAAGTTGAGCACTGTTAGGATTCTTTTAGCTGTTGCAGCTGCTTCTTCTTGGCCTTTACATCAGCTTAACATCAACAATGCTTTTCTTCATGGTTTTTTGGATGAAGAAATATACATGTTGCCACCACCAGGTTATACTAAAGCTCATTCTAATCAAGTTTGTCGTCTTAAAAGATCACTCTATGGGCTTAAACAAGCATCACGGCAATGGAATAAAGAGATATATACATTTCTGATAAAGAGAGGTTTTGTTCAATCATCTAGTGACCATTCTTTGTTTACTCGGTTTGGTTCAGACGGCTTTGTTGTTGTTTTATTATATGTGGATGACATGCTTGTGACAGGGAATAATACTTCTGCTATTCATACTTTAAAGGTAGAATTGGATCAAGCTTTTACTATTAAAGACTTAGGTCTTGCTCGATTTTTTCTGGGAATAGAGATTTGTTCTATTCCGTCTGGAATGTTGATCCATCAGCGCAAGTTTATAGCAGATTTGCTTGTTGAAGTTGGTTTAACTGGTTGTAAACCAGTTTCTTTGCCATTGCCTGCTGGTTCTTTGCTTCGAGATGATGGTCCTCTCTTGGAAGATCCTACTAGTTTTCGTCGCATTATTGGTCGGTTGTTATATCTCACTTTGAACCGACCTGATATAGCCTTCTTTGTCAACAAGCTAAGTCAGTTTCTTTCTCAACCTCGCCTTCCTCATTATCATGCCGCATTACATTTACTGAAATATCTTAAAGGATCTATAGATATTGGACTTTATTATCCTTCTTCAAATTCTTTGGCTGTTAAAGCTTTTTGCGATGCTGATTGGGGATCATCTTCTTTTGATCGGAAGTCATTATCAGGATTTTGTATATTCCTTGGTGATGCTTTAGTCACTTGGAAATCCAAGAAGCAGTCTACCGTTAGTACTTCCACCACTGAAGCTGAATATCGCAGCCTTGCTACGTTATCTAAAGAGTTATTGTGGACTTCTTTTATTCTTCGTGACCTTCGTGTTCACTGTTCTTTGCCCATTTCTGTTTCTTGTGACAACAAGTCTACCATTCTCATTGCTAAAAATCCTTGCCTTCATGGACCACAAAACACATCAACATCATTTGTCATTGTCGTGATTTGATCATTCATGGTTTTCTCCATTTATCTTATGTTGCTTCTGAGGAACAGCTTGCTGACATTTTTACCAACTTTCCTCTGTTGGATCTTTTGTCTCATGTTTTATTCAAGTTGGGCCTTCGTATAGCACCAACTTGAGGGGGGGATGTTGATATGTTTAAGATGTTTTTATTTGATTGGTCCACGTGTCATGTGTTGATTGGTGTACATCCTTTTCTGTTAGGATATCTTGTATATATATATATGGCTTCTGTTATTTTGTTAATCAAGTTTTTCAATAACAAAGTCATTTGTTTTTCCCGCTCTTTCTCTATTTCTCTGCTTCGACAATGGAGGGATGAACTGTATGTTTTAGTTCTTCTTCTTCACAATATCATTACTCCTAATGAGTAATATATAAGATATCATGGCGGACCAAATTATATGTATTTATGGTTCTGTTTTTTATTTGTTCGTCAACATGCGTGTGGGAACAGATTTATGGCTAATTTCTGAAATTCAAATGCTAAAAATTGGTGTGATTTTCCTAATTTTGCACGGTGAATTTAGGCACGGACACTCTTTCATTGTCTACGTGTGTTTTTAGTTGAGTTTGAATTCACCTAAGTTGATGCTTTGTTTTTGTTTGGACTAATCATTCGAGTTATATCCCATGTCTTCGCTCTAGGGGCGATGCATATGCTTCAATTGTAAAGAATGTTATCCGATTAGTGCGTAGGCCTCGAAGATTCAGGGGTTGTTGACCATGACCCTCGTTTGTTGCATGAAAAAAAAAAAATTTTTTGTCAATTGAACTTTTAAGCTTGATTTATTTTGATGTGTTTCCAATAACAAATACTTTTACTATACTTAGTAAAAAATGCAAAGGGTAAATTATACGAGAAGATGCTTAGGAGCAAATTTATTTAAGATATCAATATTTCAAATGGTTAAAAAAAGGCATTAATGTTTGATAAAGTGTGTCAATTTAGGTATTTTAACAATCTATTAGTAATGTTGTTTAGCACTGTTAGAAAGCCCAATAATATGATATGTTGGTGCAGAGATGAGGTTCTTCCTAAAAGTAGTCACACGCGTGTTGTATGGTTCTTGCACTGGCACGTGATTTCAAAATACTATTTAGGAGATAATACTTGATGATGAAATGGCTTGAAGAGAATGATAAGAGAGGAGGAACAGACAATCTCAGTGTCTTGAATGCACAAGTGACTAGTAAAGAAACTTGAGTAAATCTCACGTGTCAACCTTAGTTCTTAGGTAGGTAGAGTGAAAATCACTTGAGTTGCCTTGTTAATAGAGCCTCCTCTACAAATTGATATTTGTCTTCTCTCTACCAAAAGTTGGACATGAGAAGAAGTGACTGAGTATTTATAAGCAGTTAGCATCGATAGCAACTGTGAGATCATCTTGGTGATTGAGGGGTGAGATGGAGTAAGCTCAATTTATGGTTATCCTGAGTGAGTTCCTCATGGGGCAAGGCCAATAGTTATTTCCTGTATACAAAAGCCTGCCTGAGAAATATTGGATGCGGCAAACTGATCCAACGATCATTGTTCCAAGCCTACTAAGCTAATCTCCCCTAAACCATCCCAATATAGGAATCGGAATCTGTAAGCCCTATCATCTAGCCTATGAGTCAAGCCTAAATAAATAATAATATATATTTTTTAAAGCCCCATTATAGTTGGCAATGATGTTAACAAAATAATAATTAAACATTTTATAAATTTACAAACCAATGTGGATGAAATTTAAAAAAAAAAAAAAAGGAAAAAAGATTCTCCATATGAAAATCACACATGTACACAAAAACTTTACCCCTAATTTCCCTATGAACAAACAGTTGAAATAAAAAACCCCTAAATTTGTAGATTCCCCCATGCCTTAACAACATCATATCCTCTACGCCCTAACAACTCAAACCCATAAATCCACCTTCAACATTACAACACATAAAGACAACTCGTTAATGCCCTAGATCAATCTTGGACTGTTGGACATGTAAGCCCTCTCAAACGCAAACTCATGAAATGTGAACAAGACCAGAATTGGAATTGGACAGCTAAAACTTCATCAGTTTCTTTAAATTTCTCTCATATTTTGAACTCTCTCTCTCTCTTTTACAATTTAATTATTCATTTGTTTCATAATATTTTAGTAATATAATGTTAAACATTCAGGAAATAAATAAGAACTTTAATACTGCTTTTTGTGTTTGTGTTTGCGTCATATGTCATGTAAGCACAAGGAAGAAGAGACTGCAAAGAATAGGGTAAATTACACTATAAGGTATCAACATTTTAGAATAAATTCATTTAATATATCAATACTTCAAATGGTTAAAAAGAGGAATTAATGTTTAGCAAAGTGAATTAAATTAAATAAGGTATCAATGTTTTGTAAAGTTCATTTAAGGTATCAATGTTTCGATTAGTTTTCAATTAAGTTTCCTTAATTTTCGTTAATAGTCAAATATTAATATCTTATTTAACTCACTTTACAAAACGTTAATATCTCAAAATATTGATATCTTAAATGAATTTTATCTTCAAATGTTGATTGCTCTTTTTAACCAATTGAAATATTGATATCTTAAATGAATTTACACCTAAATGTTGATACATTTATATGTAATTTACCTAAAAAGATATGGGTTTTGATTTTAAGTATGTAGAGTGAAATGGGTTAAGTTAATTTGAGTTGTGCGTGTTTCTTTTGGAGTATTTTCTCCTTTATTTTTCTTGTTATTTTCCCCTAAAAATTTGTTAAAATATTATATACTCTATTCACATCATCACCTACATGGCACATAATGAGACTTTTTGAACGGTGCTAAACACCATAACCAAACATCGATGTCTCTTTTGATGTAAGGTAAATTATGCAAGGAGATATCAACATCTGATATTAGGTTCATTTCATGTATCAACATTTAGGTGGTTAAAAAAAGAAATTAACATTTGGAGATAAATTCTTTTAAAGTATTAACATTTCAAGCAGTTAAAAAAAAGAAATCAATATCTTATAAAATGAGTCAAATAAGATATTAATAATTAACAATTAACGAAAATTAAGCAAATTTAATTAAAAAGTAATTTAAATATTGATAATTTAAATAAATTTTGTAAAACATTAATATCTTATTTTATTCACTCTACGGAAACTTGAATTCCTCTTTATAACTGCTTTAAACATTGATATTTTAAATAAACTTATATTTAAGCATTTGTTGGGGTTATGAATCCAACTCATATGGGTCTATAATCAAGGAAATCCTAAGTATATGAGATATACTTATCACGCCCCGGAGGGTACTCTAAACGTAGCAGTCTACTGCACATAATATTAAAACTAATGAATGACAACCTTAGTCATGCAGGAGGTTCGATATCATATGTAAGGCGTGCTTCCAAGTTAGTAGGAGACTCACAGGGGTATTATGTTTAAGCAGATAATAAAAGTATGTAAGAACTTATATAAATAAATATGTAATATTCATTGGCATAAGCGTCTCTTACAACTTCTTAGGGGCATTCCCCCATTCTAAATAGTTTTGTTTTACTAAGCCATCATCAAAATATACATAAATATACCATAAGTCTACTATAGAGATTTTTCTTAGAAGTCTACATTCAAAACTAAATACATAGAAACTTCTCCTAAAAACTCCTAGTAGCTTTGGCTCATACCTGACAAACGGGGCTCCTTGGTGCCAACCATGAGTAATCATACTGTAACAAAAAACTATAAGGGTATAAGCAAAACTAGCTTAGTGAGATAATTCCCATCTACAAAACATTTTCATAAATCACACAAGTATTTAAACAATCATATGAGAATACACCAATCACATGAGCAAACAAAATACACAAGATTAGCCGAAAACCATATGGACCATGAATTTCATGCCCTCCATGTCGGGGGTTGGGTGGTTGTAGGCATACACAACCATCAATACTTGCAGACTTACCGGCTCCTACTTGCCCTGTAGACTTTCCGGCTCCTACTTGCCCATGTAGACTTCCCAGTCCCTACTAACCACCACTACAACTCCTCCTTTCTCCACACAAAGAATAGTAGTGAAAAATAAATGTGACTCACAAATATGATATGCATGAATCGTTTTCAATATAGGGTTATTCCATTATTGTCAAGTTAAAGGTGATCAAATCAATATTCATCATATCATTGTAAGAAATCATAAATTATTCATCAATTCCTCTTTCGATATTCTTAACTTTTATTCAACCAATCATGGATCCAAATCACACAATATTTGTTCATTTATCTTGTTCCTTATTTTCTAGTACAACTACTTACAAGCACAAACAAGGAAATGTAACTAGTAAAGGATTAACTCACTCCATGACGATCGCTCCTAGTCAAAGTAGTCTTTCGAAAAAGTGATATCAGTTTTTTCTTCACCTAGACAAGATGAAATACCTAAAATGAGTCTTTCATAGAATTTCTATTTTTGAAGATACTAAATCTATTTTGAATTCGCAGTAAAATCGGATTGAAAGAAATTCCAACTTAAAATGGTCATAACTTGCTCATTTTAACTCGGAATTTTCCATATTATATACCATTTTCTACCTACTCGAAAAGATCTATCTATTTCTAAAACTATTTTAATCAAACTAAGTTGTTTGAACTCCAAAATAGTGGTGATCAAATTCACCACGAATTTCACAAAACTTGCTTCCTTATTTTTATAAATACTCATATCAAAGAGTTAGATAATATAATAGTTTGTAAAACCCTTGAAATGTATTTATATATATTTATTGACTCATATCAAAATGCATGAAATTAATGAAGTTGTCTCAAACCATGAACTTTTGGTAAAAGTAAAGTCTCCTAAGGATTTTGGAAAAGTAAAACTTTTTGAGAATTTCTTCTTAGCTTGCTAGAAGATATCTCAAGTTATTTTAAATGAGTATTTTTCTTTTCCTTAATTTCATTTCCTTAGTCTTTTTAATTTCTAAAGAATGATTTTTGTTTTCTAAGCTAAGTTTCTAATACTTTTTGAAAGTAGTAATAATTCTATATTTATAGAGATAATTTCCTTATTTCTTAAGATCATTCTTCTTTTATGAAAGGAAAATTTTTGTCAAACTAGCATTAATTAAAAGTGAAGTTTAGTAAAAATTTTGTTTAATCAAGAATTTCTTTCCATTTTATGACTTTGTAAAGTGTATGTATGTATGTATGTATGTATAAAAAAAATTCCTATGAACTCCTCTAGATTTAAGATAAATTCCTAAGTTTTTATGAAAAATTACTTTCTTCATAACAACTTTTATTTTTAGAGAAGAACTTCTATTTTAAGAAAACTTTTTCCTCCTTCATCTTGTTGAGACAAAATCAATATGTTCATGCATGATTATGAATATGAATCATAAAATTATGAAAACATAAGAAGGACATAATAATTAAAGAAATAAGCTAGTAAAGAAATATGTCAAGTATTGGAACCTTAGCTTCATCAAGGTATCCCGGGACTAAGAATAAACTAGTCCCAAAAGAAAAAGAAAATTGTTTTGACTTGATGAGAACAAGTTTAAGACGAGAAATGAAATATCTCGAATTTTACCAACCTAAATTAGGAATGTGATAATTAAATATTATAAAAATATGGGTAGTTTTAAATCTTATTCTAAATTTAACTTAGTAATTGAATTTAGATAATTTAGTTAATTGATTTTCATAAACTATAATTAGATAATTTAATTAGTAAATGGACTTAATTGAAATTAGAAATTCCAATACCACAAATCCTCTTTTCAACTTATAAAATTACTATAATTTCCTATCTCTAACATACCAAGTTATTCAATTCCTTGAAACCGATTTCTCAAGTTGAAGTACCGAAATTCATAATTCACTAAAATTAAACCTTAATCCAAATTTAGATTAGACTCGAGTCAATAACTCACTGTAGACACCCAATTTTTGCCCAATTAATTAAGGCTTAAATTTATAAAGTTAATTAAACAAAATCTTCATTTTTGTTAAACTCATTTTTCCAAAAGCCTTAATTAAGAAATGAGTTGGCTAAGTGATCAAGGCACAGGCCAAATAGCCTGTTGGTTAAATACATTGACCCAAATACACACCCAAGCTCAAGGACCCAAGTTCAAACCCTAGCAAAGGCAAATTTTTGCCTTTTTATCATCTAATTTTTTTTCCTTCTCAAAGTGACTTTTTGCCTTACTTTGCATCAATTTTTAACTGACAAAACATCATTAATTGTTGAAATTGATGATGCAATTGCAAAGTAGACATGGAATATGAAAGATCAATACACAATTCATGTGTAAAAACAACCCAAAAGTCACAAAATTCGTGCTAAAAAAATTGAAAAAAAATTGCAATTTATGAAGCATTCAATTGTCCATTAATGAGGATTTACAAGAATTGATAAAATTGGATGATTCATCTACCCACATTGAATGATTTGATGAAGAATATGAAAGATCAATCATCAATTCATCAGTTTGAAACAAATTAAACACGAATCATTGAATTAAATTCGTGCAAATGAAGAGGCAAAAATCGATTCGTTTCTAAAGCAATATGAAACGTAAAATTGAGCTTGCAACCTATAAATAGAGGGTACTAGGATCAAAAGGCACAACTCAATTTGAAGAAAACACAATTAGAATGAATGAATTTGAAAATTTCGAAAATTAGGGTTCTTATGAAGAAAATGTCAAATTCGAAAATTTCGAATCATTTTTTATCCAATTGGAGTGTTTGAAGAGCTTTAGGAACAAGTTTAAAGTGATCAAGTGTGCTTAGATTTGATCAATTTGTTCGAATTGAGTTCTGCAAATTTTTTTTTTAATTTTCGAATTTGAATCGCCGGCAACCACCACTTCGAATCGCCGTCCACGGTGGTTCTGGGCGCGAACCACCACCACCAGCGGACGCGCAACCACCAAAGGAGTCGGGCCGACAAGCTTGTGGAGGCCAACAACCACTAGGGACGGCCGAGGAAGGCTCGAAAGGCCGCGTAATCGTCTTCTTCGCCCGATCGGGTCGGATCCTACCCGAAATTTGACCCGAAAATCCGAAGTTCAACCCGCCCCCTGGTCAACGGTCAACGGTCAACGATCAAGCAGATCAGACGGTCTAGATTCAATCAAGCAGATCAGACGGCCCAGATTCGATCATCCAGATCAGACGGCCCATATTCAATCAAGCAGATCAGACGGCCCAGATTCGATCATCCAGATCAGACGGCCCAGATTCAATCATCCAGATCAGACGGCCCATATTCAATCAAGCAGATCAGACGGCCCTGATTCGATCATCCAGATCAGACGGCCCAGATTCAATCAATCAGATCAGACGGCCCAAATTCAATCAATCAGATCAGACGGCCCAGATTCAATCAAGCAGATCAAACGGTCCATATTTGATCAAGCATATCAGACGGCCCAGATTCAATCAAGCAGATCAACGGTCCAGATTCAATCAAGCAGATCAACGGTCCAGATTTGATCAAGGTGATTAACGCCCCAGATCGAGTCAACGAGATCAGACGGTTAGGATTGGTCTTCAGATCAGACGATCCAGATCGCGTCCGCTTTATCCAACGGCCCAGGTCAATCCGCATTATTTTATTAATATTTTATTATATAATTAATTTCAGAAAATAGTAAAAAATAGTAAAAAATTCATAAAAATTCATAAAAATTCAGAAAAATCCAGAAAAATCAAAATAATTATTTTTTATAAATTTATTTTTTTTATATTTTTGAATATTTTTAATGTGTATTTATACATAAATTGCTTTTAGAAATGCATATTTAATGCATGAAAAATAATTTTAATATATTGTAAAATATTTTGAATATGTTATGAATTTATGTGATAAAAAAAAAAATGATTTTTGGACTTAGAAAAATATGTTTTCATGAAATGAAAACCAATTGATTAGATCATAGGATCATCAAAATAATTTTTATAAAAATTCAAAATTTAAAGAACTTAAAGTGAGAAAAGTTCAAAATATAAAATTGATCAACAAATTAAAGTTCTTTTCAAAAGAACTACGTTTTGTCTGATCTCGATTAGCGAGTACGTAGGCACCTACGGGGCGACATTAAAAAATAAAAAAATGTTTTTTTTTTAATATTGTGAATAATTACTTTGTAAATATAAGTTTTTTTAAAAAAAGGAAATATATTTGTTGATATTGATATTCTAAAAAAAAAATGAAGAAAAGTACATAAAAAAATAAAAAATGAATAATGTGATTTGTGATTATTGTTTCATAATATGTTTTTGAGCATATAAAGGATGGATTACAAATTTAAAATTCCAAAAGTGGTAACCATTTGTTTTAATAGGTTAGCCCCGAATCCATGATATCTGGTTTAAAATCAAATTTTCGCAGACTAGTGGCTAAGTTAGGATCAACCGACCCATTGATCCTAGCTTTTATTTTTTCCCAATTTATATAGGGTGGCGACTCTAAAAAGTTTTCAAAAACTAAAATTTCTCTTAACCCCTAGTCGAGGATTCATGTTAAATGGGTTCGGGTTTAATGTGAATCGGGTTAGGAGAAATGAACCAGAGATAGTGGAAAAATCCAGGCTTGACAGCTTGGCGACTCCACTGGGGAAGCCTAAATTTTTTTTTTTAAAAAAGAGAGGGCTAGCCACTTAGGAATTTTAAATTTTAAATTTATCCTTGCTTAATTTTTGTGAATATATGATTCTTTGTTATTATATTGAATATTGTTTTTTGTAAATATATACTAACCTTACAAGTATAAAAAAAAAAAGGCAAAAAAAAGTTTGTTTTTTATTTGCATTTCCATTTGCATTAGCATGATTGTGTGCTAGATACAGTCATACCAGAGCCGTCTTAAGAGCCTAAGCGAGGAGGACGAAGTAAGGTCCGGGGGCTGTGGCTTTCCACCCTCTAGATCAAGAAATGTCCTCCCACTCGGTTTAGTACCACTAAATCGGGGAACCTATAGAACCTTACAAATCATGCATTCATTAGCATGGGATATGACCAACTTTTTCTAAAAAATGGAGTTGAAATATAAATGTACATATGTAAATACTTAAAAAAAAAAAAAGAAAATCCAAAAAAAAAATATAAAAGCTATCAAAAAAATTCAAAAATTTTGTAAATATTAGCTTATACCTTTTAAATTTTTTTTTTTTTCAGAAAATGATGTCTTCAACCGACAGTAGCGATAGCTTATGGGCTCGCCTTATTAGAGAAAATCGAGTGGAACCTTTCAAAGATCCAATGCTCCTACTGGACCGATGGTTTGTCAGTTTTAATCCGGTCCAAAAGTCATTCATCGAGGATAGATTAGGCCCAATCCTCAGCCTACCAAAGATCCATGTTCCATTCACCATGTTTTGAGCTCCTCATCTATGGGAACCTGAAGAAGTCGTCTTCTGTTTGGGTCAGCATGTACTTAGCCCGACTATTGAGGAGTATATAGACTACTCCAAGCACCTCCTACTCTGAGGGTATCTATGCTCCGAATTTCAAGCATAGCCCGGTCCGCATCATATCAGAATTCTTTGGGATCAGAGGGGATCGATTATTGAAGCTATCAATGATTGCAATGAATGTTGCATCCGGCTAACCACACTGATGGACTGGTTTGGAACCCTGAATACTTTAAAAGCAACCGAGCCACTTTCAGTATACCACTTGAAGTTTGGGAAGAAAACCGGGTTAATGCCTTCATAGTAGCTGCTTTTGCAACCATTCTCTTCCCTAATGGCAACCTGTTCATCCACTTACAGGTCATAGAGCTGGTTTCTCAATATTTAGCTGGCAAATCCTATGTTCCCGCTTTAGCCGAACAAGTCCGTAGTCTGAATCACATCAAGTCTAAACGACAAGGCAAGTTCAAAGCAAGCATGCATTTATTGATGGTTTGGTTTGCTAGCCACATTAAGCACTATGGAAAAGAATTGGCTAATGGATCCCTCATCAGTCTGAAATATGATCTCATCCAATCTTTTGCCGAAAAGGTTCACATGGAAGATGATCATCCTCTATGGGATATAATTGCCATTTGTAGACACCCAATTTTTGCCCAATTAATTAAGGCTTAAAATTTAATTAAACTCTTTTTTTTTTTCAAAAGCCTTAAGTATTGATGAAGTTGGCTAAGTGATCAAGGCACAGGCCAAATGGCCTGTTGGTTAACACATTGACCCAAATACACACTCAAGCTCAAGGACACAGGTTCAAACCCTAGCAAAGGCAAATTTTTTGCCTTTTTATCATCTTATTTTTTGCCTTTTCATCTTTCTCAAAGTGACTTTTTACCTTACTTTGCATCAGTTTTTAACTGACAAAACATATATAATTGTTGAAATTGATAAAGCAATTGCAAAGTGGTTATGGAATATGAAAGATTAGTGCACAATTCATGTACAAAAACAACTCAAAAGTCACAAATTCGTGCTAAAAAAATTGGGAAAAATTCAATTTGTAAAAGCATTCAATTGCACTTAAATGAGGAGTTACAAGAATTGAATGAAAATTGGATGATTTATCTACCCAAAATTAAATGATTTGATGAAGGATATGAGAAATCAATCATCAATTCATCAGTTTCAAACAAATTAATCACAAATTTTCAATTAAATTCATGAAAAATCAAGAGGCAAAAATCGATTCGTTTTTGAAACTGAACGAAACGTAAAATTGAGCTTGCAACCTATAAATAGGGGGTCCTAGGAGCAAAAGGCACAAGTCAATTTCGAAGCAACACATACACAATAGGATCAATTCGAAGTTTCAAGTTTAGGGTTAAAATTCGATTTTTTTCAAATTCGAAGTTCTTGGATCAGATTTGATCCAAATTGAATGTTTCAAGAATGTTAGAAACTTGATTTAGATGATTAGTGTGCTTAGATTTGCTTGAATTGCTCAAATTTCTCTCTGCAATTTTTTTTTATTTTTTCGAATTGTACCGTCGGCAACCACCTCCGCGAACCGCCGCCACGGTGGTTCTGGGCGCGAACCACCACCTTCAGAGGACGTGCAACCACCATAGTGTCGGCCGACAAGCTTCCAGCCACCGAGGACCACCGGAGCCGCCGGAATCCGCCCCGAAAGATCGCGTAGTCGTCTTCTTCACCCGCGGAGCTCCGAGATCCGACCCGAAGATCCGAATCCAACCCGGTCGGTCATCGGTCATCGGTCAACGGTCATCGGTCATCTGTCAAAAGATTAGACGGCCCAGATTCAATCAAGCAGTCAGACGGTCCAAATTTGATCAAGCGGATCAGCGGCCAGATTCAATCATCCAGATCAGACGGCCCAGATTCAATCATCCAGATCAGACGGTCCAATTTGATCAAGCGGATCAGCGGCCCAGATTCAATCAAGCAGATCAGACGGTCCAGATTCGATCGAGCAGATCAGACGGTCAGATTTCATCAAGACAGATCAGACGGCCCAGATTTAACCATCTCGATCAACGCCCCATATTTGGTCAATTCCATCAGACAGTCAGGATCAGTCAACGTGATCGACGCTAGATCTTGTCCGCTTCATCCAAGGTCCAGGTCAATTCGCATTATTTTATTAATAGTTTATTATATAATTAATTTCAGAAAATAATAAAAAATAGTAAAAAATTCATAAAAAAAATCAAAATTCAGAAAATCCAGAAAAATCAAAATAATTATTTTTCATATAAATTTATTTTTTTTTGATATTTTTGAATATTTTTAATATGTTTTATACATAAATTGCCTTAGAAATGCATATTTAATGCATAAAAAATAATTTTTATATTTGTAATATATTCTGAATATGTTGTGAATTTATGTGATGATTTTTTTTTAAAAAAAATAAAAATAAAAATAATGATAATAAATAAACAAAAATAAATAAAAATAACAAAATTGAATTTTCAAAAAAAAATCAAAAATGATTTTCAAACTTAGAAAAATTATATTTTCATAAAATGAAAATCAATTGATTAGATCATAGGACCATCAAAAATGATTTTCATAAACATATAAAATTTAATGAACTTCAATTGAGAATAGTTCAAAAATTAAAATTGATCAACAAATTAAAGTTCTTTTCAAAAGAACTACGTTTTGTCTGATCTCAATTAGCGAGTACGTAGGCACCTGCGTGGCGACATTAAAATAAAAAAAAATGTTTTTGTTTTCTTAATATTGTGAATAACTATTTTGTAAATATAAGTTTTTGTTAAAAAAAAAAGAAATATATTTGTTGATATTGATATTCCAAAAAAAATAAATAATAAAAATGAAGAAAAGCATATAAAAAATAAAAATGAATGATTTGACTTGTAAATATTTTTATTTGAGTTTTTGAGCATGAAATGATATAAATTATAAATTTAAAATTCCGAAAGTGGTAACCAATTTTTTTAATAGGTTAGCCCCCGAATCATGATATCTGGTTTTAAAAGTTTGGTTTTTAAATCAAATTTTCGCAGACTAGTAGCTAAGTTAGGATCAACCGACCCATTGTCCTAGCTTTTATTTTTTTCCCGATTTATATGGGTGGCAACTCTAAATCATTTTCAAAAATTAAAATTTCTTAACCCCTAGCCGAGGATTCATGTTAAATGGGTTCGGGTTTAATATAAATCGGGTTAGTAGAAATGAACCAGATAAGTGGAAAAATCCAGGCTCGACAGCTTGGCGACTCCACTGGGGATTAATTTTTTTTTAAAAAAAGAGGCTAGCCACTTCGGAATTATAAATTTTGAATTTATCCTTGCTTATTTTTTTTGTAAATTATGTGAATATATATTATTTGTATATATATTGAATAATTGTTTTGTAAATATATACTAACCTTGCAAGTATGTAAAATAGAAAAAAAGCTTGATTATTTATTTGCATTTGCATTTGCATTTGCACATATGTGTGCTAGATACGGTCGACCAGGCCGTCTTAAGAGCCTAAGCGAGGAGCTCGAAGTAAGGTCCGGGGGCTGTGGCTTTCCACCCTCTAGATCAAGAAATGTCCTCCCACTCCGGTTTAGTATGACTAACGGGGACCTATAGAACCTCACCAAATCATGCATTCATTAACATGGGATTTTGACCAAACTTTTCAAAAAAATGGATTGTATTTTCTTCCAAAAAATGTTTTTTCAAAAATAAAAAAATTTCAAAAAAGTCCACCAAATTTTTTTTTTAAATGTGGAGTTGTTTCTTTCCTAAAAAAGGAAGTTTTCAAAATCAAACATTTTTTTTAGTAAATAAAATTTTAGATTGAAATGGTTTTTAAACCTTTATTTTTTAAAAAAAAAATTTAATACCACTTCAAGTAAAGTTTTTTTGTCATTATCCCCATTGGCATGGATAGTGACTAATTTTTTTTTTTCTCAAATGGAGTCTTAATTAATTTTGTTATTTTTCAAAAAAAAAAAGAAGATTTTCAAAAAAATGATTTTTCATCAATTCAACAAAACTTTTTCACCAAAACTTTCAGGGTCCTTATCTCCATTTATATGGATAGCGACCAAAATTTTTTTAAAAAAATGGAGTTATTTTTTTTTTTTAAAAAAAAAGGTTTTCAAAAAAAATAATTTTTCATCAACTCCAGCAAAATTTTTTCATCAAATTTTCAGGTCATTATCCCCAATTGCATCTGTATGCTTGCATCTTTGCATCTTTGCATTTTTTTAAGAAAAAAATAAAATAAAATAAAAAATGTGTACAGTAGACTTGTAAATACTCATAGAGTAAATTTTGTCCACCTATAGTTATAGGTCCTCTCCAATCAAAATTACCTTTGTCATATATTCCTCTCCCTTGTCTTCAGGATAATCATCCCTGTAAAAATCAACCCCCATTTGAATTTCCTTCTAAAAGAAAAAGGGGGGTCTTTTTTGTTCCACTATTCTTGTAAAATAATTTTTGCCTTAAAGAAAAAAGAAAAAAATGAATTATTTTTGTAAATATCCTTTTTCCACTTTAGGATAAATAATCATTTTCAAACATTTTTTTTGTAAATATCCATTAAAAATTTTTTTTTGAAGTTTTTTTAAAAAAAAAGTGAGAACAAAAAGTTGTTGTCTAAAAAAAAAAAAGAGAATAAAAGTTTTTCAAACTTGTTCTCCAACAATTTTTTTAAGAAAAAAAAATGAAAATTGTTTTCCAACAAATGAGAAAGAGAATAAAGGTTATTTTTCAAAAAAAAAAATTAGAAAAGAAGGAAAATTGCCAACAAGAAAAAGAATGTTTCAAAATTGTTACCTCAATGATCATTCATTTTAAGCTAAAGGCAAATGAAATCAAAACTAGGGGGCAACCAAAAGGACTTTACCGATTAGGGGCATTTGATAAATCCAAATGGGGCATTTAGTTATATATCCTGAGGCAATAAAAAAATGGATGATTGAAAACCAAAAATTTATTAAATAGTGCCTAGAATGAAAAGAGGCAAACTTAATCCCAACACATACCCTACACACTAAGAGTGGAGTGAATTGTGAGAGATAAAATGGACTCATTCCTTAAAGGAGGTCTAGTTTGAATTTGATACATAGGTCAAAGTGACATTAGGCATTCATTTCAAAGTCCTAAACACATTATCCTTTGTTAACCCATTTGAGCCTATTAAGGAAGAATTTTTAAAATTAAGCCCTGTCAAGAACCACCCTACATTAGGGTACCCCACAACGGGGCAATTTGGAGGTCAGGGTCATTATCAAGGAGAAAAAGGATTAACTTATATGCACTTGCCCTAGTTGCATCAATTCAAGAGTAGTCAATTGACATAAATAAATCATTTCCTTTGAAAGGAAGAAGAGTTTCTATCCCAAACCATACACAATCCATATACTTTGAGCTATAAGCCATCCAATGGAAAAAATACAAATCACCTTGCAAAAGAAGAAGAAAAAGGGATACATGAATAAAGTGCCAAAAAAAAAATGAAGAATAGCCAAGCAAGGTGATTAAACAAGAAGTTAGAAGCATATGCTCAAAGTTCAAGGCCCATCAAAACACAAGGTCCAAAATTTATATCATGGACCCACCCACAATTCCACCCTGATGGAAGACAATCACACAAGGTGATATACCCAAACACTGGGGCACATGATCAAAGCTCAAGCCCATCAAAACACAAGGTCCAAAATTTATATCATGGACCCACCACAATTCCACCCTGATGGAAGACAATACACAAGGTGATCATACCCAAACACTGGGGGCACATGCTCAAAGTTCAAAGCCATTAAAACACAAGGTCCAAAATCTATATTATGGGCCCATCCACAATTCCACCCTTTAGAGACTCTTTGGATCAAAGGAGTTGATTTATTAATGCTCTTGAAACTAGAAACAAGTGGTATTCAAGTTTTCCTTAAGGGTTCTTGACTTGTAAACCCGGGATGTGTTGAAAAATTTTCAAAAAAAAAAAGAAAAAAAAAGCCTTTATGAAATATCTCTTTTTAATTAAAGCCAATAACCAAAAGCCCACATTACAGTCCAAAAAAGACCTAATAGATTGACCAAAGTGTGTCACTTGCAAGCCGACCATAATTTTTGGAATCCGAGTCAAATGTGTGAAAATAAGCCTAAGAGAGTGTAAGGAAGTCCTCTTTGATTAGGTAACTTAAAATAAGATAACCAACCTTGGTGTAAGAATCATCCCGGAGCATGAATCATTTGCCCCAATTTGAAAGAAGTCTGCCTCAGGGTTAGGAATTAATTGCCCCAAAGTTGGAAACAATGCCCCAATTTTCAAATTAATGTCCTAAAAGAAAAACTTTGCCCCCAATGATTAAAATTTTTCAATAAAAGACCTTAGGTGGTTAATATGAAGCCTTAGGCTGAAAAAAAAATGAGTGATCAACGGGGCAAACCCTATTTATGATTATTTTTACCTGTTGGTAACTTTCAAAAAAGTTGGAACTCAAAAAAAAAAAGGAAACTTTTTACCTTTAAAAGGTCCAAGAAAAGAAGGAATTTCTTCCAAAAAAAATAAAAATAAAAAAGTTTTTTCCAAGTATCTGAAAAGTAATAAAAAAAAAGTCTTTTAAAAAAAAAGAGAAAGAAAAACTTGAAGCCCATCCAAGTTTTAAACCAAGTTTTCAAGAAGAAAGAAAAACTTGAAGCCCATCCAAGTTTTCAAACCAAGTCTTCCAAAAAAAAAAAAAAAAAGAGAAAGAAAAACTTGAAGCCCATCCAAGTTTTCAAACCAAGTTTTCCAAAAAAAAAAAAAGAAAAACTTGAAGCCATCCAAGTTTTCAAAAAAAAAAAAATGCTTGAAGCCCATCCAAGTCTCCCAAAAAAAGAAAAAAGATTCAAGTTTTCCAAAAAAGAAAAACCAAGTCCCTAAGTGGATCAGAAAACCAAGTCCCTAAGTGGATCAAAAAATCAAGTCCTAAGAGGATCAGAAAAAATCAGTTCCCCAAGTGGATCAGAAAAAACCAAGTCCCCAAGTGGATTGAAAAATCACAAGTACCCCTCAGTCTAGACTCGACAGATAGTCTAGTACTGACCCAAATACAAAATCCATCCTTTAGAGATGGTGACTCAAATACAAAATCCATCCTTTAGAGATGGTAACCCAAATTCAAAATCCATCCTTTAGAGATGGTGACCCAAATACAAAATCCATCCTTTAGAGATGGTGACCCAAATACAAAATCCATCCTTTAGAGATGGTGACCAAATCCATTCACTCAAGATGGTGATCAAGACAGAATTCAGAAATCTATCCAAGAGGGTGATCAAGACAAAATTCAGAAACCATCTATTAAAGATGGTGATCAAGACAGAATTCAGAAATCCATCCATTCCAGATAGTGACCAAGACCAAATGACAAAACCAAAGCCTATAGGCGCAAATGACCAAACCAAAGCCCATAGGTCGGCAAATGACCAAACCAAAGCCATAGTCCGACAAATGACCAAACAAAGCCCATAGGTCGGCAAATGACCAAACCAAAGCCCATAGGTCCGGCAAATGACCAACAAAGCCCTTAGGTCGGCAATGACTAAATTAAAGACCATAGATCCGGCAAATGACCAAATTAAAGCCTTATAGGTCGACAGTTGACTAGCAAATCTCAAAAACTAGACCGACAGATGGTCTATCAGTTTTTTAAGTTCTAGGTCTGACAGTTGACCTAGCAAATCTCAAAATCTAGACCGACAGATGGTCTATCAGCTTTTTAAGTCTAGGTCCGAGTTGACCTAGCAAATTCTCAAAATTCTAGACGACAGATGGTCTATCAGTTTTCTAAGTCTAGGTCCGACAGTTGACCTAGCAAATCTCAAAATCTAGGCCCGACAGATGGCCTATCATTTTTCAAAATATAGACCGACAGATGGTCTATCAGTTTTCTAAGTCTAGGTCCGACAGTTGACCTAGCAAAATATCAAAGTCTAAACTCGACAGATAGTTAGCACAAGATAAAAATCTCCTTGTTGAAAATAAATTGGAGGAGAAGCTAGCAAAAATTGGTTATCTTTTTGTCTTTGTGGCAAAAGTTTTGTTCAAACTTTACCACAAAGAGGGACAGCTGTAGACACCCAATTTTTGCCCAATTAATTAGGCTTAAAATTTAATTAAACTTTTTTTTTTCAAAAGCCTTAAGTATTGATGAAGTTGGCTAAGTGATCAAGGCACAGGCCAAATGGCTGTTGGTTAAACACATTGACCAAATACACACTCAAGCTCAAGGACACAGGTTCAAACCTAGCAAAGGCAAATTTTTGCCTTTTTATCATCTCATATTTTTTGCCTTTTCATCTTTCTCAAAGTGACTTTTTGCCTTACTTTGCATCAGTTTTTAACTGACAAAACAATATTAATTGTTGAAATGATAAAGCAATTGCAAAGTGGTTATGGAATATGAAAGATTAGTGCACAATTCTGTACAAAAACAACTCAAAAGTCACAAAATTCGTGCTAAAAAAATTGGGAAAAAATTCAATTTGTAAAAGATTCAATTGCATTAAAATGAGGAGTTACAAGAATTGAATGAAAATTGGATGATTTATCTACCCAAATTAAATGATTTGATGAAGGATATGAGAAATCAATCATCAATTCATTAGTTTCAAACAAATTAATCACAAATTTTCAAATTAAATTCATGAAAATCAAGAGGCAAAATCTATTTGTTTTTGAAACTGAACGAAACGTAAAATTGAGCTTGCAACCTATAAATAGGGGGTCCTAGGAGCAAAAGGCACAGTCAATTTCGAAGAAACACATACAATAGGATCAATTCGAAGTTTTCAAGTTTAGGGTTAAAATTCGATTTTTTCAAATTCGAAGTTCTTGGATCAGATTTGATCCAAATTGAATGTTCAAGAATGTTAGAAACTTGATTTAGATGATTTAGTGTGCTTAGATTTGCTCGAATTGCTCAAATTTCTCTCTGAATTTTTTTTTATTTTTTCGAATTGTACCACGGCGACACCTACGAACAGCGCCCACGGTAGTTTTGGGCGCGAACCACCACCTTCAGGACGCGCAACCACCATAGGAGACGGGCCGACAAGCTTCCAGCCACCGAGGACCACCGGAAGCGCTGGAATCTGCCCGAAAGATCGCGTAGTCGTCTTCTTCACTCGTCGGAGCTGAGAATCGATCCGAAGATCCGAATCCAACCCGGTCGGTCATCGATCAATGGTCATCGGTCAACGGTCAAACAGATCAGACGGCCAGATTCAATCAAGCAGATCAGACGGTCCAGATTTGATCAAGCGGATCAGCGGCCAGATTCAATCATCCAGATCAGACGGTCCATATTTGATCAAGCAGATCAGCGGCCCCAGATTCATCAAGCAAATCAAACGGTCTAGATTCGATCGAGCAGATCAGACGGTCCAGATTTCATCAAGACAGATCAGACGGCCATATTTAACATCTCGATCAACGCCCAGATTTGGTCAATTCCATCAGCGGTCAGGATCAGTCAACGTGATCGACGCTCAGATCTCGTTCGCTTCATCCAACGGTCCAAGTCAATTCGCATTATTTTATTAATAGTTTATTATATAATTAATTTCAGAAAATAATAAAAAAATAGCAAAAAAAAGTAAAAAATTCATAAAAAATTCATAAAAAATTCAGAAAAATTCAGAAAAATTCAGAAAAATCCAGAAAAATCAAAATAATTATTTTTCATATAAATTTATTTTTTTATATATTTTTGAATATTTTTGAATATTTTGAATATGTATTTATAATAAATTGCCTTAGAAATGCATATTTAATGTATGAAAAATAATTTTATAATATATTGTAATATATTCTGAATATGTTGTGAATTTATGTGATGATTTTTTAAAAAAAATAAATAAAAATAAAAATAATGATAATAAATAAACAAAAATAAATAAAAATAACAAAATTGAATTTTCAAAAAAAAAATCAAAAATGATTTTCAAACTTAGAAAAATTATTTTTCATAAAATGAAAATCAATTGATTAGATCATAGGACCATCAAAAATGATTTTCTTAAAAATTAAAATTTAATGAACTTAAATTGAGGAATAGTTCAAAATTAAAATTGATCAACAAATTAAAGTTCTTTTCAAAAGAACTAGTTTTGTTGATCTCAATTAGCGAGTACGTAGGCACCTGCGAGGCGAATTAAAAAATAAAAAAAAAATGTTTTTGTTTTCTTAAATATTGTGAATAACTATTTTGTAAATATAAGTTTTTGTTAAAAAAAAGAAATATATTTGTTGATATTGATATTCCAAAAAAAATTAAATTAATAAAAATGAAGAAAAGCATATAAAAATAAAAATGAATGATTTGATTGTAAATATTTTTATTTGAGTTTTTGAGCATGAAAGGATAAATTATAAATTTAAAATTCCGAAAGTGGTAACCAATTTGGTTTTAATAGGTTAGCCCGAATCCATGATATCTGGTTTTAAAGTTTGGTTTTTAAATCAAATTTTCGCAGACTAGTAGCTAAGTTAGGATCAACGACCCATTGGTCCTAGTTTTATTTTTTCCCGATTTATATTGGGTGGCGACTCTAAATCATTTTAAAATTAAAATTTCTCTTAACCCTAGTCGAGGATTCATGTTAAATGGGTTCGGGTTTAATGTGAATCGGGTTAGAAGAAATGAAAGATAAGTGGAAAAATCCAGGCTCGACACATTCTTGAAGACATGCCACCTGAAGACATGATGTGGCAAGCTCGCTGGTTCAAAGTCCTGTTGCCATCTTAGTTGCAAGGAATACATGGCAGTGCCCCTAATTGGACTCACGGTGTACTGGTTATTACCCCTCAAGTGTTATCAGACAGTATGGTATGCTGCAAGATATTATGTCAAGCCTAATTTGGAGCAAGTCACACTTGATTATCTGGATCCAACAAGATCCTACCAGCTAAAGAATTCAAGCTGAATCAAATCCGAGCTATATGAGAAAATAGAGAGGTGAAGCTAGTTTTTGAAATCAAGCCAGAGAAAGTAAGGAAACCAAGAAGTTTAGAGCAACAGATGGTATGTGGCTAGCCAAATGAAGAAGAATAAGGATATCCAATATGAAGCTCCGATGTCCTTCAACCAGCACATCAGAACCTGACCCTGAAACAACTGCTTACATGGAAGCTGTTTCGGCTCGCTTGGAAGTATGTCACCGAGATTTTCAAGAAAGAGAGAGGGAAATGGTGGATCGCCTGCAAAGTGCTGGAAGCAGAATTGCATTCTTAGAGGCCGAGTTGAAGGCAGCTCGAAAGAAAATTCTAGCCCTGGAAGACAAGATTGTTTGCCCCACTAAGACAAGAAGACTGGTTTAGTTGGTTTAGGTTTAGTCCTTAGGAATCAAGGTTCTTTGAAACCATTAGGAGAGTTTTTGATTCAATCACTAGGAAATAAGGTTTCTAAACCATTAGAAGTTTTTGTTATGTCAAACATTATCTTTTAATACAAATGTTTTTTAAAATCATTGGTCAATATCCCCATTTGCATCTGTATGATAGCATATATACATTCTTGCATATGTATATTAATTCATTCATTCTTTAAAATATATTAATAAAAAATAAATGTCCAGGTCTAGCAAAGTCGAGTTTAAGTCAAAAACTTGAAAGATAACGCCCAAGCCGGTTAGGAGCCCTATTGTTACCAGATCCCGAGCTAAGATGTCTAACCGGGAACAACCCCACAGACCAGACCACGGAGCAAAGACTCAACCCATGGAACAAACCTCCTCGGAATTGCTGGACAGATGAAGGCTTTAACAAAGTCTTGCACAACTTAAGACCCCACAACTTCTGAAGAATCCTCAGGGACACAGAAAGGAAAAGAAATTGAGGGACAGCTTATTCAGCAAGAGGAGTCACCAAATGAGTTTAATGCGGCTGAGTTGAAGAAAGAACTGGAAGCTCAGGCTAAAGAGATGGAGAGAAAACTGCTTGAGAAAATGAAGACGTTCGATGGTTTTGATCAAACCGCGATCCTGAATTTGCCTCAATATGAGGAAGGTGCCTTCCCTGAGAAATTTAAAGCACCGGAATTTGAAAAATATGACGGGACGGGTTATCCTAATATGCATACCAGATTGTATGTACGACGAATGAGGCAATATGCTAAATTTGACAAGTTGATGGTGCAAACCTTCCAGGACAGTCTTACTGGTGCTGCTTTGGCCTGGTACGCCCAATTAGACCACCAAGAAATTGATACTTGGGACAAGTTGGCTAGGGCATTTTTTAATCAGTATAAGTTTAACATTGAGATGCCGCCCTCGGTATGGGATTTAAGCAATCTAAAGAAGAAGAAAGAAGAGTCTTTCAAGGAGTATGCTCAGCGCTGGAGAGCATTGGCTGCAAGAATCACCACCCCGATGCCTGAAAAGGATCTGACAATCACTTTCATCAATGCTCTGGATGAACCTTTCTTTTCACATCTTGTGGGACATGCATCAGCAAGTTTCTCAAAAGTAGTAGTGGCAGGGTGTAGAGTTGAAAATGCCCTCAATTCTGGTAAATTGCAAAGCAATGAAGAACCAGAAGCAGAAGAGGACATAGCCAATGTAGTGAGTTACAACAATCCTACACAGAAATCTAGGAGGAAATTCACTCAAATCCCAGTTCCTCTATCTCAAATTTACCAGAAGCTGAAAAGGATCAATTATTATACCTAGTGAGCCAGTACCAGGGTATAAACCACGAAAATATGACCCTAATGCACATTGTGAATACCATATGGGTCAACAAGGGCATGCTACTGATGTTTGTTGGGAATTAAAGAATAAAATTCAGGATTTGATTGACTCAGAAATGGTCCAATTGCAATTTATTGATGAGCTAGTGGCTAATGATGAAGAACCCACAATTAACATGCTCCATGCACAAGAAGTCAGCAACACCTCAAATCGAAGAGGTAATTCACAAGAGAAAGATAAAAAAGAGCATGGAAATCTTGAGCAAAGACTTGCAGCAATGACAGAAAGGATTGAAACCTAGAGCAGGTTATGAAGCACGTGCTAGATAAACTCCAACATTTAGGCCTTGATGCTAAAGGTGCCATCTTGTGAGACTCAAGAAGGATCATCAAGCTGCAGGCCAAAGAATATGAGGCAAGAAAAGAAGCCTTTGAATTCAAAAGCATGGGGCGAAAAGAAACAGGATTGTTTGACACAGCAAAGGCGTCTCACACAATTTGAGATTCTGATGATTCAAGTTCTTAACCGGTTGAGAGAACAGAATCTGATAACATTTGAAATCCCAAAGGAAGGGTACAAGCCGAGGAAATATGATCCTAATGTCCAATGTGAGTACCACATGGGTCAAACGGGCCATTCTACGGAGAATTGTTGGAGATTAAAACACAAAATCCAAGATTTGATCGATGCTAAGCTTATCCTGAAATTTATGAAGCCAATTGATGATAATGATCCTATCCCAACTCCGACAGGGTTTCCAAGCGTCACTTCATCAAGAATTGAGAGTTTGTTGTTGCCATCTGATAAAGTAGCCTATCATATGCAAAAGTTGAATTTGCCAGTCAACATCAGTAGGGGCAAGTAGTTTAAGAAAGAGGATTGACATTGATGCCTATCGTTGTAATAAGAATGATAATGAAATATTCTATTTTTAGTGACATTTGGGGCAATTTGAATGGATGTTTGTCTATAGATATTTTATTGCTTGAAAATGTTTTGACAAAAAAGAGGCAACCAAATACCAAACACTAACCACTAAACACTTGAGAGTTGAGTGATTGTGAGGAAATTTATAAGGCTTATTCCTTAAAAGAAGTCTATTTTGCACTTGATACATAGGTTAAGATGATACCAGACATTCATTTCAATAACCAAAATATATCCCTTGTTAACCCCATTGGGCCTAAAAAGAAGGAATTCTTAAAAATAAACCCTGTCAAGAACTACCCCACATTGGGGCACCCCATAATGGGGCAATTTGGAGGTTAGGGTCATTAGTAAGGAGAAAAGGAATAACTTATATGCACTTGACCTAGTCGCATCAATTCAAGAGTAGTCAATTGACACAAATAAATCATTTCCTATGAAAGGAAAAAGAGTCTTCATTTCAAACCATACACAGCATATACACTTTGAGCTATAAAAAAACAAATCACCTTGAATTCGTCTCCCAAAAGGGCAATGAAAAAAAAAAGAAAAAAAAGGAGAAAAAAAAGAAAAAAAAAAGAGAGAACAACAAAAAGATATTAGGTAAACAAGGTGATAAAAATCAATGATACATAGCTCAAGATCATTAAAATTTAAAATTCATCAAGTCCCACCCACAAATTCCACCCTTTAAAGACTCTTTGGATCAAAGGAGTTGATTTATTAATACCCTTGAAACTAGGAACAAGTGCATTATCAAGTTTTCCTTAAGGGTTCTTGACTTGTAAACCCGGGATGTATTGAAATTTTTTCAAAAATAAAAAGCCTTTATGAAATATCCTTTTGATTAAAGCCAATGACCAAAAGCTCAAATTTTTTTTTTTACCCAAGAAAAGTCTTGATAGATTAACCAAAATGTATCATTTACAAAACGGACTGTAATTTTTGGAATTCGAGTCATGTGTGAAAATAAGCCAAAGAGTGTGGGAGGAAGTCCTCTTTAACTTAGTATTTCAGGCATAAGATAACCGATCCAAGTTCATGGGAATGACAAGAAAAAATGAGAATTAGTTTGCCCCAAAGGAAGAAAGTCAAATTGGAGATTGTTGCCCTTAATCAATGAAGAGAAAAGAAGGCTACCAAGGATTCAAAGAAAATAAGTAAGGGAGAAGTTGTCGCTCATTAGCAATTTTGAAATCAATAAACTCTTTGTTTGTTAGCAAAATTGAAAATGATGAAATAAGAAAAAAAAAAGAAAAGTTTTTCTCAAAAGTTTGTTTTTCAAAAAGAAAAGAACAAGAAAGAATAAAGGAATCCTAAATTTTTAAAGAGATATAATTTTGAAAAAAAAAAAAACAGAGAGAGAGTTTTAAACTCAAAAGTTTTGAAAAAAGGCATTTGGCTTTAACAAAAATGAAAAAGAAGAAGTCTTGACTCAAGAAAAGTTTTCAAGTTAGCACAGTTTTCAAATTATATGATTTCAAAAAAAAAAAAAAAATCAGTCGTCATTGTTCTTCTAAGAATTAGGATCAATTGCTCAAAGGAGAGTCGTCCTATTGTTTGAAAAATTAGGATCACTTGCTCAAAGGAGCGTCGTCCTATTGTTTGAAAAAAATTAGGGTCACTTGCTCAAAGGAGCGTCATCCTGCCTTTAAGAATTATAGTTACCAGTCCAGCCAAGAATCAGTTCAAGTAGCACCAATTTAAACCAAAAACCAAAGCCCATAGGTCCGGCAAATGACTAAACCAAAGCCCATAGGCCCGACAGATGGCCTATCATTTTTCTAAATCTAGACCCGACAGATGGTCTCTCAGTTTTTTAGTCTAGGCCCGACAGATGGCCTATCATTTTTCTAAAATCTAGACTCGACAGATGGTCTATCAGTTTTTTAGTCTAGGCTCGACAGATGGCCTATCATTTTTCTAAAATCTAGACCCGACAGACGGTCTATTAGTCTAGGCCCGACAGATGGCCTATCATTTTTCAAAATCTAGACTCGACAGATGGTCTATCGGTTTTTTTAGTCTAGGCCCGACAGATAGCTATCATTTTTCAAAATCTAGACCCGACAGATGGTCTATCAGTCTAGGCCGACAGATGGCCTATCAGTATTCTAAAATCTAGACCCGACAGATGGCCTATCATTTTTCAAAATCTAGGCCCGACAGATGGCCTATCATTTTTCAAAATCTAGGTCTGACAGTTGTCCTAGCGAGTCTAGGCCCGACAGATGGCCTATCATTTTTCAAAATCTAGACCCGACAAATGGTCTATCAGTTTGCTAAGTCTAGGTCCGACAGTTAACCTAGCAAATCTCAAAGTCTAAACTCGACAGATGGTTTAGCACAAGATAAAAATCTCTTTGTTGAAAATAATATTGGCAGGAGAAGCTAAGCAAATTGGTTATCTTTTTGTCTTTGTGGCAAAAGTCTTGTTCAAACTTTACCACAAAGAGGGGCAGCTGTAGACACCCAATTTTTGCCCAATTAATTAAGGCTTAAATTTATAAAGTTAATTAAACAAAATCTTCATTTTTGTTAAACTCATTTTTCCAAAAGCCTTAATTAAGAAATGAGTTGGCTAAGTGATCAAGGCACAGGCCAAATGGCCTGTTGGTTAAATACATTGACCCAAATACACACCCAAGCTCAAGGACCCAAGTTCAAACCCTAGCAAAGGCAAATTTTTGCCTTTTATCATCTAATTTTTTTTCCTTCTCAAAGTGACTTTTTGCCTTACTTTGCATCAATTTTTAACTGACAAAAACATCATTAATTGTTGAAATTGATGATGCAATTGCAAAGTAGACATGGAATATGAAAGATCAATACACAATTCATGTGTAAAAACACCAAAAGTCACAAAATTCGTGCTAAAAAAATTGAAAAAAAATTGCAATTTATGAGCATTCAATTGTCCATTAATGAGGATTTACAAGAATTGATAAATTGGATGATTCATCTACCACATTGAATGATTTGATGAAGAATATGAAAGATCAATCATCAATTCATCAGTTTGAAACAAATTAAACACGAATCATGAATTAAATTCGTGCAAATGAAGAGGCAAAAATCGATTCGTTTCTAAAGCAATATGAAACGTAAAATTGAGCTTGAAACCTATAAATAGAGGGTACTAGGATCAAAGGCACAACTCAATTTGAAGAAAACACAATTAGAATGAATGAATTCGAAAATTTCGAAAATTAGGGTTCTTATGAGAAAAATGTCAAATTCGAAAATTTCGAATCATTTTTTATCCAATTGGAGTGCTTTGAGAGCTTTAGGAACAAGTTTAAAGTGATCAAGTGTGCTTAGATTTGATCAATTTGTTCGAATTGAGTTCTGCAAATTTTTTTTTTAATTTTCGAATTTGAATCGCCGGCAACCACACTTCGAACCGCCGTCCACGGTGGTTTGGGCGCGAACCAACCACCAGCGGACGCGCAACCACAAAGGAGTCGGGCCGACAAGCTTGTGGAGGCCAATAACCACCAGGGACGGTCGAGGAAGGCTCGAAAGGCGCGTAATCGTCTTCTTTGCCGATCGGGTTGGATCCGACCCGAAATTTGACCCGAAATCCGAAGTTCACCGCCCCCTGGTCAACGGTCACGATCAAGCAGATCAGACGGTCCAGATTCAATCAAGCAGATCAGACGGCCAGATTCGATCATCCAGATCAGACGGCCCAAATTCAATCAAGCAGATCAGACGACCTAGATTCGATCATCCAGATCAGACGGCCAGATTCAATCAACCAGATCAGACGGCCCAGATTCAATCAAGCAGATAAGAGGTCCAGATTTGATCAAGCATATCAGATGGCCCAGATTCAATCAAGCAGATCAAAGCCATATTCAATCAAGCAGATCAGACGGGCCAGATTTGATCAAGGTGATTAACGCCCCAGATCGAGTCAACGAGATCACGGTTAGGATTGTCTCAGATCAGACGATCCAGATCGCGTCCGCTTCATCCACGGCCAGGTCAATCCGCATTATTTTATTAATATTTATTATATAATTAATTTCAGAAAAAAGTAAAAAATAGTAAAAATTCATAAAAATATTCAAAAATTCATAAAAATCAGAAAATCCAGAAAAATCAAAATAAATTATTTTTTATAAAATTATTTTTTTTTTATATTTTTGAATATTTTAATGTGTATTTATACATAAATGCTTTTAGAAATGCATATTTTAATGCATGAAAATAATTTTATTTATTGTAAAATATTTTGAATATGTTTGAATTTATGTGTGAAAAAAAATGATTTTTGGACTTAGAAAATATGTTTTCATGAAATGAAAAACAATTGATTTAGATCAGGATCATCAAAAATTAATTTTTATAAAAAATTCAAAATTTACGAACTTAAGTGAGAAAGTCAAAAAGATAAAATTGATCAAAAATTAAAGTGC
>JAMXBD010003764.1:0-103647 GCA_024138025.1 Combretum micranthum | reverse complement strand
TACCAAGATCAAGATCTATCAATTTATTTCCTTTTTTTTTTATCAAGGAACCTGAAAATAACTTATTTTATTTCTACTCAGTTCCAAAACTTTTTCCCAAAAGAAAGACATATATCAAACTTTCACAATGGTAGAAATTAAAGGGATACGGTGAATTTTTCCAAATATTTGTTGTTGAAAGGGGATTTCGATGTGGATCTGAATGTGGATTTAAATTAAGTAAACACTTAATTAGAGTGTGCTTTGGACAAAAACGAAATAAAGGGGAAAAACAAATCTTATAAGAGGGGGAAAGTGAAGCAGGTTTTGCATCTTGATAACTTTTCAATTATACAAGTCAATTGAATGTTAATCCAGTGAAAAGTTGCAAAGTGGACACAAATAGATCAGAAAATAACCATAAAACGGAAATAATGTAAGACTTATATCACATAGGTAACAAACATTTGCAACCTTTGCCACAATTTATCCTACATACATATGAAACTTTTTCTCAGTATGCTTCTTTTGCCATAAAAAAATCCATTGGTTGACAAAAGTGTTACATCCATATAATAGCATTTTACCTCTACGCTAGGCAAATATTTCAATGGACAACTTTGCTTGAGCAGTAAAAATGCAAATGCAAGTGCCAGTTGCCTTCTCCTGTGCACATCTCTGCTCTCCATTGACATGACATGCATCTGAGGTGAGCTGAGTAGATGCATATTGTTGGTAATGCGTGCACCAAACTCTGATCATATTGAAGAACTAAGATGCTATAAGCCGCAATCTTTTATTGGATTGTTTTAGCTGGACTTTCCTTTTATTTGGAAGCTTAATCCCACCATTTCTGTCGGCATTTGCCACCGCAACTTCCTCTTATTTTGGATCTTAAATCCATTTCTCTCAATTGGTTTTACTTTCTTAGTTCTTTTGACATGCTTCAAGAAACCTTGCACCAGCTTGTGAAAGTGTCTACCACCGGTATTACCTGATTTTCTCTTTTATCTACAACTCGCCCTTTATTCATATTGCTCAGTCTCTTATGGTGAAACATGTTCTGCACATGTTTCCACATGGATATTCCATGATGTGCAACTATAGCATGGTTGTTTTTAAGGGGTCCATCATGATGGTGATGGTGATGTTGAGGTGAAGGTGGTGAAATATAAGACCGAGCTTGTTCTTCATCCTTCTGAAATGTCCAATTTTCTTGTACTGACTCGCTGGTTTTCTAATTTGGCCAGCCTTCTTTGACGAGCCCAATTGTTCATAGCTTGAAGTGGAGTATGAAGAAAGGCTTTCCTCAAATGAATTTTCGTGTTCACTAGAAATGCTTGCTTCTGAATGATTACTGTAAGAAGGGGAAAAAGCCTCGCTGTAACTACCGCTAGTTCCACTGCCCTCAATTGACCCACTGCTATAGGAGGTATACGGGGATCTAGAGCCGTATTCTGATTCTGTCTCACTTGACGGCATCTCTTTACCATGTCCAACATATGCCCTGCTGGTTCTCCTACCGAGATTTTTATTGCACAAAGCCAACTTCTTATTAGACAGCGACTGGTCCATGAGAGTTGGTCTTCTGATCACATCATGTGGCGGTGGCACTTTACTCTCTCCTATGTCCTTGTTGCCAGAATAAATGGAGCTTACTGAATCCACAGGTCCTGAAAGAATGGCAAAAGGTGGCTTTTCAACCTTCCTAGGTGTCCCTTTGCTATGTTCAGTAATTGGAGGGACTCTTAACCCATGGACCATATTCCTAATGTGGCTCGCTCCATAATCTCGATTTGTTAGTGGACTCGGGGGCTCTAATTTATGTGCAGTAGCCATCAAACTGTTTACTGGGCGGGTCTTGTTTACACATGATAAACCATGATCGGGAGTTGTGGTTCCAGCAGCTTTATTATTGATATTTACACTGCTCCATGCCTCATTGTAATCATCACCAGAACTTACAATCTGTTTCCCAATCTTGCTATTTTTCATGAACCGAGCTTCATCCAGTCCCATGGTCTTCGGGCTACAATTGCCGTCTCATATACCTGGTTCGAGTTAGCAGACAAATGATTCTGTTTACGCATCCGCCACAAGGGAAGCTCTCCTGTCATGGATTCACTAACTTTGCCACCATTACTCTTCAACTTTGATTGCTGTTTTGGCTTTATGACAGAAGTAGCAGAGCCATCTAATTTTAAAGCCCATTTTGAAATGCACTGTTTTTCAAAGGATCCATTTGTTGAAATGAGAGCTGCATGGACAAAATATATGCTTCTATTTTGATTGCCTTATCAACATCTCTTGTAAATTGATATGCTTTTTCTGGTTGCTCCTTCATTTGAGTAGGAAAATCATACTCGGACCTACCTTGTTGTTTGCTCACTTGGGTAGCCAGTGACAGTATGGCTAGAAACTGGGCAAAAAGTCTTCATCATATGTTATCGTCATTAAGCTTCATCTCCAATAACAGGTTTTGATTGTTTTTTAATGAACCAGACCGATTGAGGTTCTTCTCTGTTGCACAATTTGCATCCCTATCACCGAGTCGAAACTCTTTTGATTGTTCCCATCCATTTTGCAAGATCTTGGATGCTGGTATATCTTCTATAGCCAGTGTCTGCTGCTTCATACGATTACGCTGACATGCCAAACACCTTTTCTTAAAGTTGTGGGTTTAGTCACTGATTGCAGATCAAATTCAAAAGGTGCTTTCTGTGACAACAAGCCCTCATCTTTCTTCGAACTGGGAGTTTGAGAACCCAAACCTTTACAAGAACCCAAGAAATTGCTAGAAGACATCTGTGCATCCGGTGAAACCAAGGACTCTGATGCAGCAGTTGCTTGAAACGATTGATTAAAACCGGACGCCTTGCAGTTATCTGATTGAGTTGCTATACGCTGGGGAAAAGTCATTTAAATGCTAATAATCCACCAGATATCTCAAAAAATAGACTTATCTAAAGTAGAAATATTACTTATGAAATTGATTTATAGTTATCATCACATAATTAACATGCTTTGGTAAAGACTTATCAATGCTCAATGACCATCCAAACCGATAGATGATGCACATTATGAGAATTATTACGATATGATAATTACCTTTCGATACTCGGTGAAGGAACTTTCTGAAGCAGCATCAAGAAGTTCTTTGAGTAATTTCTGTGCCTTCTTATCCAACTAATAAAAGAAAGAAAAATACTAGCATCAGTTTCAGATTTCTTTAAGTATTTGAAAAAAAAAAAAAAGAAAAAAAAACTACGTTTCAAGTCATTCAAAACAACACGCACAAACATTTTCTGCAAAATCAGAATCAAAACCATAAGTAGTGTCAAGAAAAATAATCAGTCAGGTATTGCTTACGTTTTCGGTTTTTACATCTGCAGAGTTTGGAAGAAGACCATATAACTGTCTCAAGGCTAGAAAATTGGACTTCAAATCGTCAAGCGTCATACTCTCAAAGATGAACCTGCAAACTTTCCAGGGTTCTGAAAGTCAGTTATATCTCAGCCTTTAGACTACTGCGGTTATCCTGATTAAACTTGAATTCGATTAGATTAAGAATAAAGAAACAGGAAACCTAATTCATCATGTAACTGCTCAACTTCATTTTTCATTTGTCAAACAACTGTTGGTTATTGGAAAAAAAAAAAAGGATGGATGAGACATTCCATGGAATGTACCTAGGATTCACGTGATCCTGCGATGATAGAATTTGATCATTTCCTCCCTGAGAGATTTCGAGTCTCCGTGCATGGCTTCTATTTTGTTCGTAAGATTGTGTTTCAGTTGGGCTCCAATTGAGAGAGAGAGTTTGTGTTTTGTATAGAGATGAAGCGAAGCATTTTCACTTTTATAGTTATTGCTCTTCGATAACGGTCACGACTTATCAGTTATTTATTAAAAAAAATTAATAATAATAAAATAAATATGAAACAAAAAAAGGAAATTATTATTATTATTATTATATTATTTTATTATTATTTATTGATGAAATTGCTGATTTCTATTGATTCCCTTAGCCTCACAAATAATAACTGCCCTGCTTTTTCAGGAGTTAGAATTTGTTGTAAACTTATGTATTTTCGAAGTTGCTATCGAATTTCAGTTGATCAATTTTGCATTAAAAGGCCTTTCAGGATTGAGTAAGATTATGGGCAGGCAAGATTGAAGCATCACTCTAGTGTTACTGTTGTAATCTTTAAATGGAAACTTTTTTATTGAGATTCAACATAAATTGCATTGTACAAAATTGAGTTTCTTAATTTTTACAGGTTTAAAAATTGAAAAAAAAAAACTGTATTTTACCTAAGGTAGGTACATGTCATGTATTATACGTTACTAGTTCTAAGGTTTAGGGATGGGCAAAAAAACCGACCGAACCAAACCAATCCGTGACCGACCTAATCCAAACAGAAAATATGGTTTTTTTTTCATGGTTTGGTTTGAAATTTTTAAATCGAAAATCCATAAAACCGAACCAAACTGTTTTAGAAAAAATAATATTTTACTATATATTTATATGATTTCATTTTATATTTATTATTTGGTGAACATTAAAATCAACTTGCCCTTTTTAAATTTTTTTTTTTACGCTCATGATATGTAATTTTTTTATTGATGATGAACTATTTTTTTTTTAATAGCTTTTAACTTTGTAAGGTATGAAATTTATTTATTCGGTTATAAATTTTCATTATATATTAATTATTTAATATATTTTGTCTGTTGGTCATTTTATTCATTGATGAATTTTGTTGATAGATGATTTTTTATTTTAGCTAAATTATTGGTAGATAATTGACATGATGATTATGTTAAAAATCATAAATTATTATTTATTATGTATCGGTTAGTGAATGTATTTTATTGGTGGATGATTGATTTTATAGAGAACTATAGATTAAAAGTATGATGAATTTATAAAGTATTTTGTTGTGGTTTATAATATCAACTTTGTAAAATGATATAAATATTTAAGAATCTACGCAAATGTAAAAAAACTAAAACAAGGAAAACTTTTAATTAGAATTTTGATTTAAACCGTAATCCAAACCGAACCAAACCGTTACTTAATGGTTTAAAAAATTTATAATCCGAATCAAACCATTACTTAATGGTTTGGTTTAGTTTGGTTTTAGGAAAAACCGAACAAAACTGATCCATGCCCCTCTCTACTAAGGTTATAAACGAGTCGAGTCGAAAAGATATGAAAAAACACTCAAAACTCAAGTTCCACTCGAAATTGATAGAGTTTTAATTTTTAAACCTTAACCTGACTCAAATTAATATTTGACAAACTCAAGCTCAATTTGATTTGGCTCAACTACTATTATAAAAATTAATTAAGTTAAAAAGATAAGTTGAGAATTAGGGAAAGAGTAAAATTTTAGTTGATTCTATAATAAAATATAATAAATGCAAATCATTAGATATATAAAAAAATAAGAAAAATTAAGGAATGAAAAAAAGGCTTTATATAGGATAAAAAAAAAAACAAGTTGTACATTTTTTGTTTTGTAAAAAATCTAAAAAGCTCAATTAAGTTCACAAGTAATTCAAATCGAATATTTTAAATTCGAACTTAAACTTTATAGCTATTCCAGTAATTTGAACTTGAGTTCGAGTGCTCGATTCATTTCCAATCAAGTTAAACTCGAGTAGACTCACTCACTTACAATTCTTATTAACACTGGGCCAAAATGACATACCATGTTTTGTGGACAAATATTAAGAAAAATTGAGATGTATTTTCCATTTTTGGAGTATGATTGAATCTTCATCTCATACTGCTGTTAAAATTTATATTCAATATTAATGTGTATAACGCTCAAACGTACAGCTTCAGGCTTCTCACGATTGTTTGTTAAAAAAACTTTATGCCATTTGATGTATATTATATTTATTATTATTTAAATAAAAATAAAAGATAAATATATAATATGAAATAAAAGAAAATTAAAAAAATAAAATGTAATGTTTTAAGCTATTTTTTTATGTGAATAGAAATTATTAATTATTCACAGCATTTAATACATTATTTATAACAACATACATGATAAATAATTAAATATAATTAAAAACTATGTCCCATACTTTATATTTATATAGAGTTCTACTAAGAAAAAAATCTTAGTCCTAAACAATGTGAGACATTTTCTTTTCTTTTTTTTTTTTTTTTTTTGTAAACCTTACTCTTTTACAATGTTACTTGAATCTAGGGTGTACAAAAAAACCGATGAAACCGAGAAACCGAACCGAAACCGTAGAAACCAATCCAAAAAATATGGTTAACCGATCCATTGGTTTCAGTTAGGATTACGGTTTTTATTTTTTCGGTTTCGATTTCGGTTCGGTTTGTAACCATAAAAAACCGATAGTTTAACGGTTAACCGTTTCAGTATTTATAAATATATTATATATATAATTTACATATATAATAATTATTTTATATATATACATATGATTTTCATATACATATAATTTACCTATGTTAATATTCCTTGAATTTCGATTAAAATACTGTTATCTTATGATTAATGGAGTTAATTTGGTAATTGATTTAGTTTGATTTTATTGATAATGATACATTCAAAGGTTCATTTTTCCCCTTTTCCTTAATTTCATTTTCTTTTTTTTAGCTCTAGTAATATATATAATAGTTTAAAGAAAACTTTCTGATAAAGGCTAAAAAAAGGTTTTTTGAAATTATCAATTTGATTTGTTGAAACCATTACGTTAAATGGTTAAAAACCGAAAACCGAATAAATTAACCGAATAAAACGGTTAACCGTTAAGGTGGTTAACCGTTATAATGGACCGGTTAAGATCGGGATATTTAAAAACAGATAATTACGGTTAGGTTCAAAAAATAAGGCCCGGACTGGTTAACCGGTCCATGAACACCCCTACTTGAATCACATTGTTAATATTTTAACTCAATAATGATGTGTTTGTGTATAAATAATTACACATCATTTATGGTATTAAATGAATATGGGTTAAAAAATTAGTACATTGATAGGTCTATTTTATGTTTAAAGTTTAAAATTTATTTTACTTTAATAATTTTTCTTTCCTCAATTTTTTTTTTTTAAAGGGACAGGTCACACTAGTCCCGACCTACCCCAAACCTAGTGAATGCATAGGCCTAGACCCACCCTATGCCAATTCGGGATGGTTTCGATGTAATTTTTTGGCTAGACCAACCCTTGGAGATGTATAGTTTTTACTATATGAAGATTGTTGAAATAATAAGTAATCTTTTTAGCAAAAGTGAAAAGAAAAGGCCACGTGAATGTGACAATTTCCATTGTAGATGTCGCTACATTAAAGTAAGGATATAATCAAGGTGGATCGTTATAAGTATTCAACCCATTAAAAATCCTATAAAGTTTGATCATATAGGGTTTTGGAAGGGTTTTGAAAATTTTTTTTCTTTTAAATAATAAGTTATCGGGTCGGGTTTCGGGTTTATATATAACCCGTTGGAAAACCTGATCCAACAAAATTTAAAATAAAAAATATTAAAATATTAAGTTATTAAGACAAAGATCCCATTTATATTTTATGTATGTAAAAGTAGGTGAAAACGAAGTGTTTGCATCCTTTTATATGATATTATTGTCTAAAATTCATTCTTTTAATATAAGTGTTTACATCATAATAACTTAAAGCAAAATTCATTCTTTTACTTTTTTTTTTAAAGAAAAAAATAAAAATCTTGTAATTGAGTCAGGTTATGGGTTCCTTAAAACCATATCGGGTTAGATTTGGGAATGACAAAAAAAAAAACTTTTAGAGTTTTTCTCGGGTTCTGAGATACCCTATCAAAATCAGGTTGGGTTCAGGATTCAAAAAACCCTTCCTAAACCCACTCCGGTTCCATCCCTATATTAAAGTGTTCAAATGTTTAAAAATGTTAAGACCAATCATTGATTATCCATGGATTGAAGTTTTGGGTGTGCATTTATTGGTTTTTTTTTATTTTGCTAAAATATTTAGTGGTTATTTAATTTTTAACTTGGAGTTGATTTCAATTATTCAAGAGCTTTTAATTTTTCCTTGCAAATTGCAAATTGTTTTGTATGCCTTTTTTTTAACTAACTATATCTTCGTTGGTTGTTGGCATCTTTATTTACTACATTAAAAATATATAAAGATTTGATGTTTGATCTATTTAAAATTATTTTAGTGGTATATATTATCAAGAAAAAACATATAAAAAATATGAAGCTATACTTAGAATATGGAATATTAAGCAATCTACAAAATATGTGTGCAACCATACTAGTGATAGGGATGATTACTATAAATGAATGGCATCCATCAAAGCAATTACATCTCATAAGGAAAATGAATTCAATCACAATTATGATATTTGACTTGGTATTTATATATATATATATATATATGTATATATATATATATATTATTAAGAAATTCACCATTCCATGGCAAAGAAGAAGTTTATGAATTTAATTGAAAGGTACTACATTTTATATAAATAACCTTAGCTTCATTCTTATATATAGATTCGAAACCTTCTACTATCAATGGAATTGTTCACCTCATTATCCATCACTAAAACAACTATAAAAATTACTATTCTAAGTATTTGATTTTTGCACTTTCGGTTTGAATATGAGAGATTAAATAATTATAGACCATTCTATAATGCCCCGGAACTTCACCCATCGAGGTATTGTCCGCTTTGGCCACACGTCGCACGATTTATGCTTTTGGTACTAGCGCTTCCCAAGGGCCACTCATCCTTAGATTACTCACTGAGACACACTTAACTTTGAAGTTTCAACAAACTCCAAGCCACTACACTAAAAGGCACGCCTCTGTGTTAGAGTTCCATAATCTATATTTGAGAGGTATCACATACTTTCCCACTTATAGAACTGACGTCCTCATCAATTTCGTTACACAGGTCCAGAACCACACCAGGTAGTGAGGATGCACTTTACTTCCGGCTGGTAAACTGCTCTGATACCACCTGCAACTCCAAGGTAGAGATTCCAATCCCCTAAGGTGTTGAAAAACCATGCATCACTACTTTTGATTGCACACACATATTGCAGAAGCGACAACTACAATGCAGGTTTTTAAAATCAATTTTAAGCACATTTAACCAACCAGTATCTCTATAATCCTTTTACGCACAATAATAATAATAATAATAATAATAATAAAGAGATAAAGTAAGGAGAAGATTACACCCGATTTAATGTGGAGTTCGGCCCACCCCCTAATCTCCACGGTCCACAAATTGTTTCATTCAATGAAAACTTTCGTACATTTGATTCATCACAAACAATTACCTCAATAGAGGACTTCACATTGCCTCACATACGAGAACTTCACTCAATGCATTGACATAAGGACTTCACAAATTGTATACACATGTAGGACTTCACGGAAGCGCCTCAACACATGAGGACTTCAGCTATTGCCTCAAACACAAGAGAACTTTACTAAAACACTCAAGTAAAACATGTGAATAGTGCCTTATAATATTAGCTCACTAATCTCATGAATAGTACTATTTACTTGACAAATGCAAATACAAAATGAGAGAATATTTTATATAATATCTACAAGTTAAGTTCTACTATCTGCTAAAAATCACCCAAAAACATTAATATATATATATATATATATATTAAAAACATAGTCGTTTATCCTCAATAGAATCTCCAACGGTCAAATTTAAAAGTTTGCAACAGCTAGTTTTTTAAATAGTCTCGCCCTAAATCTTGTCGCGCCTCAATTGTCCCTTCGACTAAATCTGTGCTCATCGAGCCTTAAATTTAAACTTGTCACACCCCTAGAGCATGTCATTCCTTAACTTATCACACCCTGGATTTAATCCTCGACCAAGTCTATGATCTTTGATCTCGTCGAGCTTGAGACTTGAGCTTGTCGAGTGCTAGTTTTGAGCATATCACGCCCTAACCATTTAACATGCTAAGCCCTCGACGTGACCCGCAACCAAGTCTGTGCACATACAAATTTGTTTTGGCAAAATCTGCAGAGAACAACATACAAACACAAACACATATATGCACAATAAAGCTTAAACATATCACAAACAAGTTTTACTCATTAAATATAACTTAACTAAGTTGTGGAGATTTGTGCAATACATTCTCTTATAAAAATAAGATTATAACTACCCATGGTTCATCATAGGGGATAAAAGCATTCCAAAATCTCACCTTCTCCGATTTCACTCACTTCTCAAACACCCGGCAGCACAACTCCAACTCCAACTCCTTTTCGCCTATCAACTTGTAAATGGTCACTCTTATTTGACAATCGCTCACAACATGAATCATTTGAAGATCAATCGAATGCTCACCTCATACGCCCAAAAGGATGTCAAAATTGAAACTTCCCAATCGAAGAGGCTCATGCATTCTTTGAGTAACTATATTAGAAACTGTCGACATAAAATTGGTATCGCCTATTAACCATGCAATACAGAGCCTTCCAAAGTTTGCACGTCTGAGTTGTTGTATTGCAGGTGGAATATGCAATGCAAGTGGAAATAATTATATCTCCACTTCAAGATGCGATATAACAACACTAATTTGCTTTTTTTTATACAATTTTTATTTATGTTTTTTTTCTTTTTCTAAACATGGTAGACACAAGTTTCACCAATAAAATCTATTGATGAAATTGAATGATAATTCTCCTTTTGTGGTTGCTCTAAATTGTTTTTGAATCTTTCCTTTCTTTTAGTATTTGCTAGATTTTACTTCATTTGATCTTCTAGCCATTTTAAAATCATACTTCCATTTTTTTAAGGGGCTATATTTTGTAGATTTTGTTGGCTTTTTAACTCCACTAATATGGTTAAGGTTTTTGCTCATTCACCACGTTTAGTTATAAGTGAAATCAAACGATAGTACATTTTTTAAAAATATTTCGATATATTAATCTCTATTTTTATATTTTGAATTTGTATTATGGCATTGTAGATAATATCCTTATGAAGTTCAAATGATAATATGCTTGAAGAGTTACGCATTCCACCATTTGCTGTTGCCTTAAGTCGTTATTTAACTACTCATCCTTTTTAATTAATATATATGTACTTTTTTTCTAAATAAATTTTAGATCAGAAGATCACAACTTTGGAAATATGTTTATTAGGTCATAATATTTTAAAAAATTCAAAAGAGGTTATAACATTTGAAAAAATATCTTATGAAATTAATTAAGTATTTTTTGTATTGATACATGTCAATAGGGCCTAAAAGAAGGATCATTTTTAATTAAATATTCCTTTTGTTGACACGTGCTAATGGTGACCTCAATTAACTACTTCTTTAAACATTGTGGCCTAAAATGAACTTCCTTCAAAATGTTATAACTTAAAATGAATTACTCACTAAATGTTGTAACTTAAAATACTTTTTTGAATTTTTCAAAACGTTGTGACTCAAAATGAACTTATCCTCAACGTTGCAATATTTGACGTGATTTACCTTATTTTAAATTATAAGTAGATGGTATATCATTAATCCAATTATAGATAGCTTTTTAAATTTTAAAAGTATGTGGAGGATATAATAGTTTAATTTTTTAAGATTTATGTGTTGAATAGAGCTGATAATACTGATGTTGCCGCTTATTGGAATTTCAAAAGCATAGCGTGTCATGTAACAACAATTTAACTTTTAAGATGAGACATACATTTGTAAATGTATATTATTAATCCAATTATAGATAGTTTTCCAATTTTAAAAGTATGTGAAGGATATAATTGTTGTTTAATTTTTAAGATTTATGTGTTGATTAGACCTAATAGTACTGACATTGCGGCTTATTGAAATTTTAAAAGCATGGTGGATGATGTAACAGTTATTTAACTTTTAAGATAAGAGTACATTTTTAAATCATTATTTAATACTTTCCATTTCTTAATATTTATTATAATGTTCTAATAAATAATTGGTACTGTTTTTTAATTGTTTAATAAAAAAGTACTATTTTAAGAATTTCGGAGTCAAAATAATTGGTACTCTCTTAAGATATTTGCTTCTTAAGCATATGGTAATTTTTTCTATTTATTTATCTTTTATCAAATTTAGATGCTTCTGTTTAATATAGTATTGATGATTGTATGAACAAAAACAAGAGGTTGATATTCCGAAAAGTTGAACAAAAGTGAAAGCTATGCATTCGATATTTCAAAAAATTTAAAAATGGTTTGATATGATACGAGTGCAATTTTAGATATTCGAACTTTCATCTTTTTGTTTTTCATAATAACTTTATGGCATTTCAATAAGAATTTTTTCCTTTTCTTTTGACACACATTGCAATACATATATATTATATATATATATATATTTTTTTTTTTTTATAGATGCTTCAAACATTGATTAATATAAGATAAACTCACATGATTGTTTTTGTTATCACCTCCAACATTCGGTCGACACTTTATATCACAAAGCAGTAATTCTCATTCGTAGAAAAGACAAACAATACACTTTGTATGACAAAGCGGTCATTCTCATTCATAGAAAATATGCATCGGTAACTCGTCGTGTGAAGTGCAAAAATTTCAAAATTTATATGAACGCTGTAAGAAAAATCTTAAAGCTCCGGCGGTAATTGGGCAAAGAAAGCAATAAGATGGTAATAGAGTCCAGAAAGCTATTAAAACATTCAATATTTTGGTCATTCATTAATTAGCACTGCTTGTTCGTTGAAAAAAATTACAACAGCAAGGAAGAAAAATATCATCACACGCTGGCATCAGCGTGTTCAAGCTTGCTTCATGGTCAAAAACAACCATGCCATTTATGATTTAGCTATTATAGGAAACCCAAAATGGTGATTCATTCAAGGTGAGCTTCCTCGACATTTTTCTCTCAATTGATCCAAATCAAAAATCCAACACCCTTTACAACTTTGTGCGTTTCAAGTAAACCAGCACACCGATGCCTGTCAAAACCACTGCCCCAGCCAAAAGACTACAGCCCAGGGTACCCACTCCAGATTTTTCGGTTGTAGCCACACCTGTTGGAGAATGCTGCCCCACTTCTTGTTTCACTTCTGCAGGGTCTAGATGCAACCGTAATACCTAGAGCCAGACAAGGAAACCATTAGTCTTACTGCGTCTTCAGTATTTGCACCTTCAATAGTTACCAATATCATATATATGGACATTAAACAATTAGACAAGGCAAATATTTTGTATTTAAATGTTAATGATAAACCCTGCAGGAAAAGAGATCACATGTGACTGATGGATGTATGCTTTTCCTTGCTTGTGCCTTCTTATCTTGAAGGGTTTGTAGTATAACAAAGCTATATTGTTATCCATAAGATTGATCTCAATTCAACATCATAATTATATTTCAAGATGTAGGGTTACCATATAGAACAAGACAAAAGACGCAGCACCTCAATACAAAACCATTCCAAACTCGAAGTATAATATCTTGCACTGAAACAAGAAGACAACTATTGCAGCCCCTAATAACCAGAATTTACCATTCCAGAGCATTATATCCAATACATTCAATTTAACTGTTCATATGATTGTTCTATCAAATGTACTGAGAAAGCTATTCCAAAAAAAATTAGATAAATACAAAAGAATACCCGAACATTGCTTTTCTGTGAAAAGCATGCAGAACATCTATTACCAATCTAAGATAATAGTCCTAAGTTAATTAACCTATAAATTTCCCTCCAAATCAACTGACTTGTATAGGAAAGATCTGAGATTCTGAGCTGTCCTGCATATAACCCTCGTTTTATATGACGACTAGGTATTACACAAACAATATAGCAAAGAAAAGGAACAACAGAGCGACCTTATTTTTCACTGCAACAACAAAAATAGAGGGGTATAGTACACACTTTCAATGATGGTAAAATAGCATGAAATGTGCCATTCTTATTCACGGTTTAAATGGCATCATATATTACTATTAATTCACTTGTAATACAAATATGCAGTTAAGCTGAAGCCAAGAAGCTGATTGGACAACTATAATGTCCTCCACAGACAAGACTAGAGCAATTAAAATATTTCTGTATCAAGTTAAAAAATCGTACTCCAAGCCAAGCTTTTAATAAAACAGTATCAAGTAAGTTGGTCAAAGATCAGCTCATTTAAATTTCATGTAAATCTCCAAAGAAGATCACAAAACAAAGTACAACTCAATAAGGAAAGCTCCTTAAAACATAGGAAACATGATCATACCTTTTGCCCAGTTGATCTAGCATTATTGACAGCACCAATAAGGTCACCATCAGTTGCAAGGAGAATCTTGTCGCCTTCATCATCTTCATACTGCCCAAGCAAAAATTGATTTACCAAAATGACCACTACAAATCCTATGGGCATCCAAGATAATTAAGAGCACATACTAAACCAAGATTGAGAAATAAAACCACTCACGAAGAGATGAGGATGTTGATCTTTATCAACTCCAATCCTTTCCAAGACTGCTGATACCAGCTCCTCTAGATTCTCAGCCCCTAAAAACAGCAAAATAATAAATAACCTTGTTACAAAATTTAGATCTAACAAGCATTCAGACATTCCATTATCACTGCTACACCAAAATCCCTAATATTACCATACCAAAAATATAATTCACTACGTATATCATGTTTATCAAAAATTGCAAGTCTAACTATTATTTATTCTTTGTTATTTCAATGCGCAACTAGAATCATCCAACGAGGCTATTATCAAAGAAGTCAACTCTGAGCCTCAACATCACTTACCAAAGTTCAGCCGGTGCACACGACCTTTAAGATCCTCAAACTTAAAAGCGAAAGAACTTCCAAGACCAAGGGAAGGATAGGTGGACTTTCCACTTTCAGGTACCTCAGAAGGCATCACAGACATTTCACTGATAAATTTAAATTAGGGCATGCGAAATGATCCTATAAATGTAGATGACCACAAGGCATCATATAAATACAAACCTGTGTGTATCAGAGTCATCTGGTGGTTCTAAAGCAAGAGCTGAATCCCAGAACTTTTGCATCATTGTGCTGGTCATTTCATTAACGGCTCCTGAACTACTCTCAACCTTGTTTGAAAGGACAACCACATTAGAGAGGGAATCATGTAAGTCATAGTACGGTCTGACTTTACAAAAATACATTCATACCAACGAAGTACTGTAACATTAAAAAAGTCTGATGAGAATCTCATTTCTAATAACATAAACAAAATTATGTGTCATATAGGAGCCATTAGGAAGAAACTTAACCATTTGAGTTTTATCCCTGCTTCAATGATAAGATGATGCAGAAGAAGTTGAACTATGAAGACTACCACACATAATAATCATAGCTGGATCACACGAGCATCAGGGAAATGGAATATGATCTTTATCTTCTCTTGTACTTACTATATCATCCCAGCCAAAATGAATAACGAACTATGATCACTGGAATTTTCTGTTAGGGCTGCAACACTTAACATAAAAAAATGGAATAATAGTAATCCAAAGAAGAATTTCAGTCCTTCATTTAACTCAGCATTCTCTTATATTACTCAGGGTATACTCTCAAGAGATTTTAAGTTTCTCAATTCTTGTCAACCTACCATCTTCATCACAGTTACCCAAAGATCCCTAGAGGTCTCTCTCAACCTCTCTAAGGATTGAAAGTTCTCAGTCCGCAAAATACAAATTGATAAAGATGATCAGGTACTTTTAAGAAATCAAAATTCCATCTGTTGCTTACAGCGAAGGCTATTTTGAGGGGGAAAAATTCTTGCTGGCAGAAATTTCCATCCATATATTTCAAGAGAATTTTGGTCACGATTACTGCCTTCCTTGTAATATCATGAGTAATCAACACACATTAAACAATTTACACCATTTCTCGCACAACAAATGCCTTCCACCCTCCAGTTAAAACTATCATTACACTACATCCACGATAGCCAATTAGACAGCCAGTTATACCAACAACTCAATTTTTGGGAGAGGGATACATATTTTTCAGCCCAATTAAAGGACCAGATTATAACCTTCATAATTCACAAGTTTGACTTATATCATTATCATTCTATATAGTAAATGCATAAATACAGCAAATAAAATTACCATAGAGATTGCTGCATGAGTTAACTGTAGAACATCTAAGCAACCAGCGACACATCCATCTGCAAGAAAGATGACATTCTCTCAGTCACACAATACACTACCAAGGTCATAGAAATGTTCTATGAAAGAAAAAATTACCTCTGTCCACAACGGGAAGATGCAAGAACTTGCCATCATGCATTATATGCAATGCATCAAGGATTGTTGTCTCTATGCTTGCGTACTCGGGGTTTGGTGTCATGACCTTAATATTCAAATAAAGGAGAGCCAATTAAGAACAATGGCATGGATTAAAAGAAAGGAATAGAAGAACTAAAGAAGAGCATAAAAAACCATAAAAATACTCAGATATTTCAGTTCAAGAAGCATTGCAGAGGGAAAAAAATAAATCAGAGAATTCCAGTACTCATCATATTCGATATCCCATAACTTTAAAGTTCATTGTTTACAATTCCATTAAAGATGTAAATCAGTAAGTATTCAAAAACATAATAGGTGCAAGAAGATATTTCTAGGCCCACTGACAGACTTGAGGTGTTATGAAATACATGATTTTATTAAAGACAAATTTTTCTTCTCAGAGAACAAGAAATAAGAAAACCTGCAAAGAAACTAAGCTTTGATTATGCCACCTAAATGCCTTAAGATTTGCATTTTCATGCTTCAAGTCACATATCCAAGATCAGTGTTGTAGAGCCATTTAATAAAGAATCCAAAATGAGATTCGCACGCAAGCATCCTCAAGATGACAAAATAAGAACTTGGCTAATAGAAGCCAATTTTAGAGCTTCTGAGATGGCAACTTAACCTCAGAAGAAATTGGACATCATCTTGTTCAAATTCACGCTTTAAGTAGAAACTCTGGACTGTGGTTTCTGTACATTATTATAAGATTTCATAAAAAGAAGAGTTGTTCTAGCAGAAAAAAGAAAAATCATGCTCAGAAGTCTTTCCCATTTTCATTGGAGTTCAACTAAGCAATCAGATGCTTTCAAAACAAACCTTTTCAACCAGAGTCAACTCTGGAGAGAGATTTTGTGCCACAACTCGCATCAGTATGTCTTTTGAACTACAGACAGCAGGAAAAAGAAGAAAAAAGCAACTATTAGCAAATGATGGGATTGGACAGTAACCCAGGAGGCAATCTCCCCAACAAAGCATTCACATAAGAAAGTGAGAGAGAAGGAAGAAAACAACAAGCCATTCAGGGGGGAAAGGAAAAAAAGTACGTTAAGATGCCCTGGATTTTGCTCCCTGTCAAAACAACTGTTGAACTTATCCGCAGCTCTTTCATCCTTTTAGTGGCAACATAAACAGGATCAGATGGTGACACTATTGCAACCCTGAAATCATTTAGAAGCTATATTAGCTGGTGAAAAGCAATCATTAGCATGATGCCCAAAGGTATAATCTGGAGCATCAGTTTGGGGGGGGGGGGGGTGTGGGGGTGGGTGGGGGGAGGAATGGGATGGGATTGGAAGGCGTGTACAAGAAAAGGAAGGTTCAAAAGAGTGTCTGTTTACTTGTTGCTCTCAGTGATTATTGTTGACAGGGAAGGCTTGAACATTTTCTCCCTCAGTGTTTCTATAAATGCAGATGGAGCTGAAACAAATCACAACAGGTTAGACTCATAGCTGTGGAACAAGCAAACCTCGTAGGAAAAGATATGAACAATAATGATTATTCCAAGTGCATGATGGCTCAGGCGAAGTGCTTTCCTGCCAACTATCACAAAGACTTACATATATACCAACCTTGAGCTTTGCAGCATAATGATAAAAAGAATAACATAGGGATTCAAGTCAAAAGGAAAAGGCATGCGTGTTATATCGGCATAGGGCACAACAATTTGCTTTATCAACCTAGAATTCACAATTTTGAAACATGAAAGAGAAAGACTATTCATCAGTAAGCCTTTTGCATCCTCTGCAGGCCCCATAATCTCAAAAAAAAGCACAGCAGCCTTTTCTAACAGTGGGCGGAAACTTTTGCTGCTTCTCACTTAGAAGCCTAAGCAAATCTAACACTATGGCTGGATAAAACAATGGATATAGAATATATTGGGAGGAAATGACACGAAGTTTGATGCTTGGTAACTCACATAAAGCACAGCAGTGGAAGGAGACAAGAAGAAATGGGTGGACAATTTTCTCTTTAGAACCCTCATCTCTTTTATCCAAGAAATATATTGACACGACAGTCTGTCCAACAATCTTTGTTAAAATAAGCTGGAATACTGTTGTCAGTTACATACTTCATTTCTCTTCATTCCCTTCTAAAATCAATCAAAACAAAGGAAATAGAAATATTTCTCTGTTTTCTTCATTTTCGAAACTTACTACCAAACACATAAGCAAAAACTATACTTCTTCATTACCCGGGGAAAAAAAAAAAAAAAAAAACTATACTTCTTGCCATTTTCAATTGTTTTCTCTTCATTTCCACTCATTTATACTGATTCTTGCTCCTGGAAATGTCACATGGAACTTTGTCTGGCAACTATCACTGGAAAAAGAAATCAGTAGAAGTGGGTGGAACATGAAGTAGATATAGTTTCATTTCTCATTTGGATTTAGCTGGTGCAAGCAAAAGGAAGTGGATGGCAGGTTTTCCTTTTTCATGTTCATTTATAATGAAAAGGAGATGAAGAAAATTTCTTCATTGGTCTAAAACCCTCCATCTGTATGGCATTCTTATGTATGGTTTTCTTTAAGGACAGTTCAAAATTTTCCACTTTACTTCCACGCACTTGGTAAGAAATAAAATGGCATGAAAAGTAGAGGGATTTTCATCCACTTCCATCACATTCCTTCTGCTCTCACTTTCATTTCTAACTTATCAAACCTAAAATGCCACCCATTCAACCTATCCAAACACAGTGTAAGTCATAATCCAAAAAAGGAGACCAGAAAAAATCTCTCCTTCAAAGAGCATTCAACTGCAATTACTGGTCAAGCAATCACTAAATTTTTAACTTATCAAGCCTAAAATTCCACCCATTCATCCTATCCAAACAGAGTGTAAGTCATAATCCAAAAAGGAGACCAGAAAAAATATCTCCTTCAAAGAGCATTCAACTGCAGTTACTGGTCAAGCAATCACTAAATTTCAATAGAAACCAACCAGGAAAGTTGCTTCCCCATTGGCGTTCAACCCCTTCAACAGCAGCAGCAATTGCACTCCCCTGCTCAGCAGCCTTTTCCATTCTTGATATTGCATCATAGAGGCACTTTGTTATATCCAACAATGCTATAACTTCGCCGTTCTCTACAACTGGGAGATGCCTGAATTTGCCTGGTGCGTGCCAGAAAGTAACAACACAGTTCTGTCATGATGCCTCACAGCCAGCAAATGGGATAAAAATTGTACAGTACAATCATTTGTTGTTTCAGAAAAAGTAATAAGTGCTCAAAAGAAGCATGAGAAATGAAGAGGAAGCAGAAACTTGATCAAGACACGTCATATAGATGATGATAACAAGTTAAATCAATTAAAAAGGACAAACCAAAAGAAAAGAGGACAGCCAAAGGGCAGACATTTAGAAGCTAAATAGCTGAGGAAAGTGGTTTAGTTTACATGCCAGTTCAATATATATCAAATCTCTGTTAGTTATAGGTAACCAGATCAACAAGATACATTACAGAGAAACACAGTAAATGAAATTTAACGAGAAACCTACTTGGCGAAATGGAATCAAAATATTAGATACTCATCACAAGTATATTTAGTTAAGCATCTCAACATTTTAATAGGCAATTTAGATATTAAATGTATCTCATAAACAAATAGCTAAAGTTTGTAGATTGTAAGTATAAAAATGCAAAGATTACCTTGAAACCCTGAAACTAACTTATTAAAAAGAATACTACCCAGATACACAACTAGGAAAGAAAATATCAAATATGGTCAAGGAAGATTATGAGTTGATTTGTAATTGAATTGTGCCAAGAAATCATTGGACAGTATTTATGTCAGATAAAGTATTTGAATAACTAGTTTACATGTAATTTGGACTTGAACTTTTCAGATAAAATCTGATCCATTAACATCACTCAACTAGGAAAAAAAATTCTAAGAAGAGCAACGGGTAGGGAAGGTGCCAAGGCTGTCACAATAAATCTTTTAAGCAGTTATCTGATAGCAGAAACAAGCCTTCTAATATACATATAAACTCCTTTCCCCAAATCTTCATTCCTGGAGTAGTCGGCGCCACAAGAAAAATTCAAGTGATTATCTGAGAGCATAAATAAGCCTAATAACATGCACATAAAGATACAGTAGCAAACAATTTTGCTTATGTATAACAAATTGGCAGGATGCCACGAAGAAGATACAACAACTAGCACCAACCTAAACATTACAAAATTTTATAGAGTACCATCTCCTGCCTGTTTAAGCTTCCAATGTTCATAAGGAATAATCATTGCTTCCTTTCTTTTTAGTGGCAAAACTTGCATGAGTTTTGGTTGTCTCTATGTGTATGTGTGTGCATGTTTTTGTTTGTAAAAAAAAATTTTATGAACACAAGACACATTTTTTATCCCTTTTTAATTGTTCACAAGAAAAATCACTCTCTTTCAATCAAATCTAGAAAATAATAACAATCAGTGTGCACCAAATAATTCCAAAACCTTCATACTTGAGCTAAAATTAGCACGTCCATACATCTCCAACTATTCATCACCAAACAATTTCTAATGAAATTGTCTGCTTTGCAGTGTACTACAGAAGCAGAAGAGAAGCCAGATGTATATTGCACAAGTTTCCTTGAAATTATACTCTCTTTTGTTCAGGAACTACTCTTTTGACAGCCACAGAAAAGACCTCTTGAATTGACATGAATGAGAATAGTTTAGGAATACAATATACCTTGCACCATCTTCTGAAGTGCTTCAATGGCTAAAGTGTCAGATGTGACAAAAATAGGATTTCTAGTCATGATCTTTGACACAGTGGTTTGATCTGGTCGTAAACCCTCTGCAATAACTCTGGAGGTAATATCCTGACAATAATTAGCATCAGTTTAAACTTGTATGCCCACCTATAACCTATTCAAAGAAAAATCTCAAGGAAGAAACATCCACACCTTGTCGGTAACAATTCCTGAAAGCAAAGCATTGGCATCAGTTAACAGGACGGCATCAACCCGGCGAGCTGCCATCCGCCGACACGCATCAGATACTGTGGTTCCTTCAGGAATTGTAAGTGCCTTTGACAACCTTAGTTTCTTTACTGTCCTCTCTCCCCCGGCAGCACTACAACATTATTTTTTAATGAATACTATAACAAAGAGATGGAATTAAATCCAAAACTTTGCCTAGGTAACTGGTTGTTCCCCAGCCCGAGTAAAGGAGGAGGGTCATTAGTTAGACAACCAATGCTAATCTTGTCAATTAATATGATATGGATCCTATAAATTATTGCACTAAAGCTCGGTTATTCCCCAAACTCTTAGCATGAAACCTTAGGGAAAAGGGTTTTGCAATAAGTAGGGCAAAAACAAGGCATACAGAATTGAAGTTTAGCAACAAGAGAATGACAAGTGAAGCATTATAATGAGGAATCAAGTGATATTTTTAGGTATTTAGTATCAATACTCCAAAAAAATGGGACATATGAAATTTGCACAAATTATTTAGGATCTGTTTGGCAAAAAAAAGAGACACAGATCAATATAGATAACAAACAAACAATTTTACTTATAAAAAATCAAACAGACCAAATACAAAAGCAAATCACCTAGAACATTTTATAAAATCAATCACAACACTAAATCAATATTGAGTACCACAGCCACATCAAATATGATAACTATCAATCTGAATTTAAAAAAAAAAAATTATATTAATTGTACTTTAGTTTGCAGAAGAGGCTTTATGACTGTGAGGCCTGTTTGGATTGTTTTCGTTTTTCTTTTATCTATATCTTGTTTGCATATTATATGTATCCGTTTTGTGTCTAGTTTGTATTTGTTTGAAATTTAGCGCTTGGAAAAACCATCTTATCTTATTTTATCTGTTACTATTTCCTAATTATAATAAAGATGGTGATAGGTTTGAGAATTGGGAAACAAAAATTGGCAAGCTTTTAGAAAAAAGGTTTAAGAAAATATATACTATACCTTGGAAAAAGAAATATTAATTGATATTTTTATAAAAATGAATAAGAAAAAGAGTAAATAAGTCCAATCTTATAGAGATTTGTTGACTATTTAATCTTAAAAGACGCTGTATACATGTACTTATATTACACGTTTACTTGAGTTGCCAACAAGATACAAAGAAGTTCAATGCCAAAAAGATACCAAAGAAGTTCAATGCCAAAAATCTCTAAGCATCAAAATAAATGCTAGATAAGAGTAGTAGGAGACAACTAACCATGTGAAATACATCATATGCTTAATACTAACACATCTATCTTTTTCTCCATCACCTTACTTCATTAGAAATACTCTACATGCTCATCAAGGCACACCAAAAAATAACGATAACTATTAACTACAGCACCCACATAATATAGGTTCTCAATAGCATAATAACTGAATCATCACAACACCGAAATTTCGTTACCGATTATTAGCCGTAACAAAACTATTTGAAACAATACAATTGCTTTCATCATAAAGCTCAATTACCCAAGAAATCCTCCCAACTATATTGAATCCCGTACGTATCCGATCAATTCAATCAATATGTGATCAAAATTAAAATAAGAATACGAAACTCACGATGGACCGCCAGGAGGTGAAGGTGGTTTAGAGGCGTTTCCATTTGTTGAAGTAGCGTTACCGTTCTCCAATTGGGCGGATTTCCTGGAAGCTGCCGGAGCGCGTTTCTGATACTGACTCGAACGCCGTGGCCCCGGAGGAGGAGGAGCTACCTGACTGCTCATGATAGGATTCTCTTTCTCGGTCTCCTCTCTGGTTCACACTTTTATTTATTAGTTAAGCGGATACTCGAGAAATTAGGGTTCTGACTCTTTAAATCGACGTAATAATTATAGTGCTGCAAGGATGAGGGATCGATCGATATAGAGAGAGAAAGGGAGTAGGATAGAGAGAGAAGGCTAGGGTTGCGTTACGTTGTGTGCTCCTCTACCTCTTCTTCCTTTCTCTCTTTCTCTCTCTCTTCTGTCATCGCCGGTCGGGTGGGAAATGAGTGATTTCAAATGACAGTTAAATACAAGGTTCCTGCTTTTTAAATTTTTCCTGTTGCTTTTCATTTCATTTATTGTCTTTAATTTATGTTGTACCTTAAATACAACATTTTTTTTTTAATTTAGGCTAGGATATATGCTATTAATTCTCTAATTATAAATTGATAATATAAAATACACTTGATTAATTAGTTTAATAAAAAATGTTAAAATCAAAATTTAAAGTTGTTAAAATACCTTTGAAAAAAGTTTACGAGAAATGTAATTACACTATAGAAGTTCTTTTTTTTTTTTAATTTTTAGCAATTGGGTTTTGTCAAAATTTAAGGAATGTTTTGCAATATTCAATTTTTTTTTTTGCCTTTTCCTTTATTTTTTACATGTGTTTAGCTTTTTATTTTATAAGTTTACTACTTACACTCCTCAATCAAAAAGGAATTTAGGATTGTTTGGATTATCTGATTTTCATTTGTATATATAATTTGTATTTGATCTATTTGATTTGTTCATGAATAAAAATATCTATTCTTCATCTATTATATATGTATTAACAAATAATCTAAATCGAAGCGACAACATGATGCTAATAAGTTATGAACCAAACAGAGGCTAAACTCTTGTTTGAAATATGAGTAGAATGAATTTTTTAATTTTTAATATTGTTTTGTCAAATCATCTTTGACATGTCTGGAAAAATGACCACCAATTTCTTAGTTAATTATATTTTTTATTTTTTCTAGTTTTATTTCATTGTTTTTAATGCATTTATTTAATTACATAATTTTAATAATATTATACTATCTAGTCAATTCACACCAATTCAAACTCGATACTTGTACCAATCCTATCAACATTTATTCTTGATATAAAAATACGGTAATCTCTTTAGATTAAAAAAATTAATTCACTTTAAAAAAAAAAAAAAAAACACCGAAACACATGCATATTTTGTAATTTATCCTAATATGAAATAATAATTTTTGCGTGAGAAATGCTGACAAATTTAATCGATTAATCATATGTCATAAGATATAAATATCAATTAAATAAAATAAGAATATAAAAAAGAAAAGATTAATCTGTTTGGATAGTTGATTTGGTTTCATTTTTGTTTCGTTTTCAGATTGAACTTATACAACTATGATACCAATAAAAACTGACAGTTTTAACCCAAATTAATCAAACCAAACCGAAAATGAGTCAATATTGATATGATACCGATATGTTACGGTATAAATCCATAGATTAAATAACAGACATGCTCGATTAGAGTGTATTATCGGCTAGTTTGTGCTGGAACTTGCTTACCTGAAACGGCTGAATGTCTTAATTTTTGGTCCATTTGGACTTTGGCGTGTGTTTCTCAGTGGATTGGGGTGGAATTGGTTGGTTGCTGGTTTTGGCTTTGTCCATACTTGGTCATGGTTGTGGGTACATGTACATCGAACACGAACACGCGCCACATATTCCATAGGGACCATAAGTTTCCGGGTTTCTCCCTCGTCTCGGCTTCGAAAATAGAAAAATGAAACATAAATCATAATTTTGTTCCAAAGAAAAAAAAAGAATTATAAAAGCGACACGGGAAAAATTAAAACACAAATAAAGTACCAGACAAAGAGACAGTAATAGCTTTTATATCGGTTGGAAAATATGACTTTACTTTGTTATTCAAGCATTTGAACAAAGCAGCAACGTAGATATAGCATATATGCTTTGACCACGTAAACAGTGACTTGGGGGAGACAGATTTTGTTAACCTTTTATGTTTTTGAATTTGTGGGTGTAGTAATGGGACATAAAGCCAGTGGCAGCAAAACACAGTGAAGCGCACAGGTTGCGTTTGTTTCAAATGATATTGCATCGTCGAGTAAAAAGCTTACATCCTTATATAATAAATAATTATTATAATATGATTTAGTACGACTTAATTACCAAATCACATTTTGAAAATGGAAAACACAATACGAAACTGAAGTCACATTATATCCCGTTTGCTTGATATAAATAATTATTCATTATCTCCTCATTCAATATAAAGATAATAAATCATTATTATGTAAAATGATGAATAACAAAAATTTTAGAAAATAATCCTCAAGCATACATGAGTCGTGTGCAGATGTGACCCAAAATATGCACATATTTGACATGAGACATAAGGGTACCATTCTCGCATACTGTAAATGCAAGTTTGAAATTCATATATTATGCATTGTTGTAATGCCAGTCCCATTTCATGATGAAAACACACATTAAAAATATGATTTTTTGGATTATTTTAATAATTAATATTAATTATGATATATTTTCGTAAATAATTTATAAAGTATAGATGTGGATTCTTACTGATAATGATCACGCATACATCGCGTAGATCCCATGCCTGACACGTGACTTCAAAATGCTGCTTAGGAGATTACACTTGATGATGGGATGGTTTGGAGATAATGATAGGAGAGGAGGAACAAGTAGTCTCAATGTTTCAAATACACAAGTGACAGATAAACAAGCTTGAGTAAATCTCGCGTATCATCCTTACAGTTCTTGAACAGTTAGGATAAAAATCACTTGAGTTGTCTAGTTTGATCTTCCTAAATAAAGCCTCCTCTATAGAATAATGTTTGTGTTTTCTGTTCAAAAGTTAAAAATGAGGAAGAATCATTGAATATTTATAAGCACTTGGCATGAATGATGATCGTTAGATCATCTCATTGATTGACGAATGAGATGAAGTAAGCTCAATTCATAGCTATCCTGAATGAGCTCCTCAAAGACCAAGGCAATTAGCCATTTTTTTGTATACGTTAGCCTGCCTGAGAAAGGTTGGATGCAGCAGACCAGTCCAACGATCTCTAATCCAAGCCCATCAAACCAAATCTCTCCGAGTCATCCCAATATAATTGAACCGGGCTCATTAAGCTTTGTCACTCGGCCCACAAGTCAAGTCCAAATCAATAAATATATAATATTTAGATTTTAAAGCCTCATAACATAAAGGAATTCTAGATTGGCAAAAAATTCCTGCAACATTCTCAATGAATCAGAAGCTATGGTATGGGTGTCCCGTGGATGCACCTGCGAGTAAAGCAATGAGAATTGTTGCCATTACCGTTTCTTCATACATATATTCTTCATCAATTTGACAAAATATATCGGAAATTCATTGCACGAGAAGATTCTTACGTTTGTATTGAATTCAGTCAGATTGAATTGCAAATTCCAATTCTTTATATTTATTTCCTATTAAGGGTAGTCACTCCGTATATTCAGAAAAGCTCCAATAATACTATTACATTATATAAATTGATGAATGGTACATAAGTATTATAAAAATCTTACTACAATAGTAGTTTTCTAAAACTATGCGCTATAAGTATTATTTGTTCAACTAAAATGAGTACTTAGCCACCAATTATCTAAATACTTGATATATTAGTATCGTTTTATTATAGTACTAATGCTGTTTTATTGAATGACAATGATAATGCACAGTTTTGAAAAACTACTCATATGTTAAAATTTTATTTACACTTATACATCACTAATTTATTCGAGTAATTTATTATTAGTACATTAAAATATTTCTCATTTCATTTAGTATTATATGTCACACTTTTTGTACTCCTAGAATATAAAAAAGATTTATTGGTACTAGCATGTTATGTGTATTAAGATAAATAGTAGATAAGCACCAATACTATTTTAACAAATAATAATAGTGTATAGTTTAAAAAAAAACCTATCCACATGTAAAAATTATCAAATCAGCTATTTATACAACATTAATCAATTCATATGACATATTAATATTTAAAGGCTCTTCCTCGCGGTTCTTATCCACTAGAGCCATACTCATCCTAACATGTGGCAAATTAATTTTTCATTATTTTATCTTTAAGATAAAATAAATATAAAAAATACTAAAATAAAAAAAATCATAAGGCCAAAGGTAAAATCAAACTAAGAAATAAATATAAAAGGATATGTTTGCATTTTACATTTCATCGTATCCTTTTTAATTTAGTGAGTAGATCACTATTGTCATGTTTTGCAACAAGTCTCTCTTCTTATGGTTCTGGTGCATGATTTGGCATAAATATGGAGGACTTCACAATCAAGGGCTCTTTGGCATCACATGGGAACTTAAACTCTTCAACTTAAAAAACTTGATTGAAGCCCTATGCCATATGTAAATATCAATTTAATACATTTATGTAAATAATTATTAATGTTAATGCAAAATAACAAGATAAATAAGATGGGCCTTCTTGAAAATTTTTAAAATTACATGGACCAAAATTAACAATTAACTCCGTAAAATAGTTGTGGGGCCCATTTTATCAATGAGTCGGATACCTATGTGTCCAGCCCAGCTCAAAGCATCTTCATTTTTGGATTGCATGGAGAGTTGCTTAATGAGTCATAGCAATATCTTAAGCAATTATCTCTAAGTCACTTCTACAAACTTAATTATTTGTTAACACTTATAGCAGTCTAATATTATAAACAATACTTATATTTTTCTCCCATGATTTAGTAAGTATGAAAATAAATTCAAAAATGCATTAAGAATTAATAGTAATAATTTCTATTTTATATAATGATGATGACTTTTCCTATGAGCTTTTCACCCTTATCTTCATTATTGTCATTATCCTCAAATTTTTTTGAGTGGAATATTGTGGGATTGCAAACTTGTGTTGATTGGTGTTTGCAACGATTGACTTGAGTTTGTTTGTGAAGGAGATGTTCCCATCAGAATGTGTGGTTGAAAGTTCTTGAGGATAAAGTGAGAAACAAAATGAAATTCTACTGGTGTCATGATTATAGGTATATGATTTAAATGTTTGTGGTTTTTGATTAATTGTTGCAAAATTAGAAAATTAGGAGGGCATTGATAATTTGGGAAACCTAAAAAAATTACAAAAATGCAAAGTAAAATTCATTAGCATAGGTGAGAAATTTCATGGGTTTTGTAAATGGTCAAAATATGGTAAATTTTAGGAGTTATTAGGCTCCACGTGTAAGAAAAATCATAAGCTAGAGAATCTTTTAAAATGATGGTAATATGTAAAAAAAGTTAATGTTACTCATATATTTTAGAGAGAGAGAGAGAAACGAGAATTTGGCCATTGCATAATGACCATAAATCTAAGGATAGTGATCCATAAAGAAGCAAATTCCAAATGAGTGGGCATTTTCAAGCAATTGTCATTTGTAGACATCTCCCCACGTTAGGCAAGTTAAAACCTAACTTGACCCAATGGGTCTAGTTAGGACCACCTTCCCTTTTAAAATAAATAAAAAATTAAAGAAAAAAATTAAAATTAAAACAATAAAAATTTAAATTTTAAATATATAAAATGAACAAAGAATATACTGCTCTTTAGCCCTTTTCATTTAGTGATATTAAGAACGGTGCAATTATTTATACATAAGCTCTGCTCCATTGAGTGGAGATATTTAACAATGATGGACTAGAGCAATACTCTAAAGAGTAGTGTTTATAAAAGAAAATGAAGTCTCGCATTGTTTAGATGTAACATCCTTCTCTTAGTAGAATTCTATATAAAATATAAGATATGGTTTTGAATTGTATATATCAAAATTAATAGATAATCCATGATTTCTATTCACATAGAAAATAGTTTAAGCATTAAATATTATGTATTTTTTTAATTTCCCACTATTTTGTATTTTATATATTTATTTTTATTTCTTTTTTATATTTCTTTTTTTTTTTTTTTTACTAATTACAACGAGGGATGGGGATTTGAACCTAGGATCTCCCATATAAGATACCAAGGAAATATCACTAAACTATAAGGTCATTGATATTTTTATTTCTTCTTTTGCAAATTAAAAATATATATTATTTTTTATGTTGGACTGCATCGACCTACTAAGTCCATAGGTCTAGCTAGTAGACCTAACGTGGCTAGGTTGGGTTGGGTCCAGATTCCCAAATCAAGGACTCATAACCGCCTCATGTAGGTGGCGGGTGGTCAAGACAGTTAAAACCTATCCTGTTTTAAAAAAAAAACTAAAGAAAAAAAAATTTCTTAAATTAAAATAATAAAATTTTAAACTCTAAATATATAAAATATACTTGAGAATATACTACTCTTTAACTCATATTCATTTAATACTATCAAGAATATATAATTATTTATACACATGCACATTTCTGTTGAGTTAAACTATTAGAATAACTCTAAAAGAGTAGAATTTAAATGGAAAAAGAAAAAAGAAGTCCTACATTATTTAGATATGAGATTATTCTTTTAGTAGAACTCTATATAAAGCATAAGAATAATTTTGAATTGTATTTATCTCATATACTATTACATTGCATTAAATTTTATGGATAGATAATTAATAAATTTTATTAGTTTAAATTTTTTTCTTTACTTTTTTTAAATTTTCCTACTATTTTGAATTATACACTTTTTTAATTTTGATGACAAATAATAATATTTATTTTTAAAAAATGGACCTAGTTGGACTTATCGGGTCCATGGGTCTTAACGAGGTCCACATGATGGGTTGGACCTATCTCATTGGAGCGGGTCCAAAAATAAACCCAACATTGCTAAACCAGGTCAAGCCCTATTCGAATCCAATCCTTGAAATACCTATATAGACATAATATTTTATGGCAAAACAACAATACACCAACATTCAAAAACCTTTCCCATTAAAACTTGTACAACTTTCTAACGTAATAACTAATATGCCAAGGAAAGAAATTAAAAAACAATAAAAAGTTGAATCAACAAATGTAAAACAAAATCCATTCCATGCCCAAACACGTGTATATATAGATATATTTATTTATATTTATAGCATCAAATAAATATGACATGATATGTAGTATCTAATCATCCACATCAGATAAAATAGACGCATTCGACTAATAACAGAGGTAAGCACCACATTTGTCACTCCCATGAACTAGAATATCCAAATCCAATGGATCATATTATCATTAAAATAATTATAATAAATGATATATTAAGTATTTTAGTAAAACAATCATTGTTGTATATGAATCGAAACCATTAAATAAGTGACAGCTACAACACTATTAAAATATATGATAAGACCATAGAATTTTTCTTTGTCTAGAGAGATAATTGTTGACTTATTAAACAAAGAGGTTCGTGTAATTCAACCAAAACAGTGTATACTCATAATTATAATTATCTTAAATAAGAGCAATGTCACATTTGGCATTTGAATTTTAACCTAGATATACTATCAAATTGTCAATTTTAGCACCCCATTTAACTTTTTCATGGTCATTTACACTCTCTACATTCACTATTTATTAAGTTATTTGTTTATTGGATTATTTTGACCAATTATAGACAATTGTGTGTTCTAAGTAATTATACTTCTCTTAAAGTATGTGATTACATGTGTTAACTCCGTCCTTGAAGATACCATTTACACTATCTAAAAGTATCATAAATAAAATATCATCATTAAAATTATCATTTGCACATATAGTAGTCCATAATTGGTTAAAAAAACAATTGTGCAAACAATTTTAGATAGAGAAAATAACAATACCATTGATCTTAAAAAGTTTAATTAGCTACTCAAATTAACAATCACAAAGTTCAAGTACTTAATTAAATTCTTGATCAAAGTTCAGCCACCAAATATAGCATTATCCTTTTAAATGTTGTGTGAACACTATTGATTAATTATACAAATATACACATTAGCTAGTAGCTTTATATTACCAATGATAATTTCTCATACATTTATATGATAATATGAGGAAGTTGTAAATAAATCCATAAATTTTAACATCATTCTGAACTTCCATGCATTATAGATACTTGGATAAATTAGCATTATAAAGGAAAAACAAATGATGACCCAAATAAAAGTTTATATTAAATAAGTCTGGAAATTCTACATAACTTGTCTCTTTTTGCCCCTTGCTTGCAAAGTTGGTCTAACTTATTTAGCTTAAAAGTCTTTTCATATTCTATAGGGATCGGTGGATAACCTTGTTATATCTTGTATCCTATAATACCTTGCTTGACAAAATAGTTTTGGCAAGCTATTGATAGTATAATGGTAGGTTGAGTACGATTTTTCAAAAGTATGCTCTCATAAAATCAATTATGGGTATGTGTGTGAAGTCTTTATACCATGGGAGCTTCTATGGTCCCATCGACAGAACCGTCTCACACCATTAAACTGATTGTTAAAATAAATATAGTAAATGGAATATTAACTATTTTAATGATTTCATCACGTTGGGTATGGTGTGAGCCGTTGGATAGTGATGGGACTAGTCCCGTCAAAATTAATGGTGAAACCATAGAATTTTCCTTATACTATGGACCTATCTTTAAAACTTGCATTCTTGTTCTCTAAGGTAACCTTTGATTGAAAGAATTTCGCAAGACAAAGAAACTATATAGTCATATATAAGAAATACTAGACAATCTAATTCTTTTATATCATGTTTAATATGCATGGTATTGGATATGATTCTTGTTAAAAGATTTTTTTTTTTAAGATCAATATTTTTATACCATCAAATATGAGAAACAAAAATTTTAGATTTTGTTCATTGTCATGAAGGGATTCTTGTTAAATCCCAATTACATTTTGTAAACTGAATACAATACAATGATTTTCATCTAGTCTAATACCATGAAAAAATCATGCAACCAAACATTGCCTAAGTTATATAGGGTACAAATTCCTAGGTACCCTACCACTATCCAATAAAATAATTTTAAAAATAATAATGAATGAAAACTAATATATGTTTCTACTTCTAAATTATAGAATTTATCAAAAAGAAAAGGTAATAAACATGTTGTTGATGATCAATTATGGAACATGGACTCACAATGCCCAGTCCAGCCCATTACATGTTTAGGCCAACTCGTTGGCCTAAGCCTAACTTATCCCGATTCATTTTGAGCCTCTGAGGGCATTAACTCCCTAGCTTAGTAAGCTAGTCTCCCAAATCATATGTTAGACAAATCCTGGGCCAGGTCACATCATCTCTACAACCTCTATTGATTCCATTAACAAGGATGGTTAGATGTGAATTACTGACCTAATTTTGACGTTCACAATAATTGTCCAAAACTCTCTACTACTCCATGATCATGTAACATGCGTAATTGCCAAGAGTTCATCTCCCATACAAATCTCCCATGCATATCCCAAAAGACATGTATGTTGCCTTGATTACACATAGACTCTGTGATCATTATACATTTGGGACATAATATACCTTGAGCCTGAAAGTGACCACGCTGGACAACTCTTGAAGCACCATTAACGGTGTTTTATTTTTGTAGGTCTAGTGTATAAGCCCAAAAGTCTAGTCCCAATGTTCAACTTACCCTTTCTCGAATTTGAATTAATGACACATACAAACTAGGGGAAAAAAAGACAAAGAAAAATACTACAATAGAAGTTAAGCAATATTAAGCCATCAACACTTTGCATCTACAACAAGTTAAACTGTAGAAGTTTACCCCCTGTTGGGATGAAAGCATGCACATACAAATGTCTATCAAATCTTGTATAGAATTTGCATATTTGTACTATTATGAAAACATTGATTAGTTTTAGATTGTTAAAAATTTATTATAAAAATGCAATAAAAATTATGGATATACTTAAATATTAATAGGCTTTATAAATATAAATTCTAAGATGGTTTTAAAATACCAAAAAATAGGTATTAATACCAAAATTTAAGAATCTATACTACATGATAGGATACATCTTAAGATTCATACCCTAGCCTATATGTTCCTACTCACCATTAATAGTTAATATTCTTTAACATATCATTTTTCGTGATCATACAATGTCCTTCTAAAATCAAATTCTATATATGCCTTCATTAGAATCACCTTGGAAAATCTATAAAATCGAGCATATCCAAAGCTAGAACAATTGATATGGGTGAAAGTCCTAAATCATATTCAAAACATTATAACACCTTAGAAAACTGGAAACTTAAACTATATCTACGTTATTAATGTCAAATCACTCATAATGCATGTATATACATAGTTTGTATATGTATATTATTAAAAAAATATAATTCTCAATTCTAAGATCCTCTTACAACTTAAAGCAAATATAACAAGAATATTCCTACATCAGTGCACACATTTTTTTTTCTTTTTTAGTAAAATTAACAAAAAAAAAAACATCCATAAAAGATTACCTTCTTTTATGTATCTATCTATTTTTTTTTTTCAATCATAGCATTAATAAGTTTCAAAGGCTTAACCTTGTATAGCCAAAGGATCTTTTTATTTGTAAAACTTCTACATTATATTATTGGATGTATAAGCTATGTTGTTAGCTTATTTATAAACTTCGTTAGTGTTAATGTAGCTCTTTGTTAGTGTTCTATTAGTTAGTAGCTGTAGAGGGCTAATTTAATTAGACAAAATATCTTGTTTGACTCTTGGGCTAAGTGATAGAGCCTGAAGAGTCCAATCTATGCTTTGGGATGACTTTTGAGAGATTTGGTCTTGTAGGCTTAATATAAGGATCATTGGACCAGACTGTCCATTATCAACCTTTCTTAGAAAAGGTCATACACTTAAAAGAAGCTCTCTATGGGCTCCACTCAAAATGAACCCATGGAATGATTCATTAGCAGAAAGACTCATCTGAGCTGTCAACACACTTCGCAATCCTAGCAGATGCTGTCAACAGCCAAACTCTATAAATACATCAAGAGTCATCCTCATTTGACAAGATTTCATATATTTTAGAGAAATGCCATCATGCTAACGAATTGTAATCCCAGAGATCAAACAGGGTTTAGAACGAAGAACGCATTGCCTTTCTTTAGGAACTGTGGGGTTAATGCTGCATAGCTCCTCCACTTGTCACGCGTGTGTTCGAGCTATCTAAGATTACTAACTCCTTCTCCCTATCATATCTCCATAAGTCATCCTTAAGTGCCATTGCCAAGTCACTTCTCCGAAGCCACGTGCAGTGTGAGCTAAATGTTGCACATACGTAATCAATGCAACCGGATCCAATCATCTACAGTAACTATACTGGCAACTGTTAATTTTGTAACAAGAAATAAATAGTTTTATGCTCTTGTATAGTAACTAACACAAATGAATACTTTTTCCTCTCACCTTCTTTTCGATCTTTGTCTTCTTCTTCATGAATTACAGACTTATAGATGATTTGCTTGGGTTCTTCATGGTGTCAAAGTAGAGTTTGATCTAGTAACACTTCGTCATATGTAAGTACCTATTACTCGACTTTTCAATGACGAATTTGAGCGATAATAATCATTTGGACTTGAATGTGAATGATTTTCTTTATATTTCGGGATCCAATAGTCCTAGCAAGTGTTAGGAAATATACTGTTCAAACTTTATAGCATGGAATCATTTGATTAAGATGGCATTAAGAGCAAATGTAAATTAGGGTTCATTAATGGTGCAATTCCTAAACTGGCAGATAATTCAACTAGTTTACCTAAGTGGATCAGAAGTGACCATATGGTCAGATTTTGAACTCAATGAAAGCTTATTTGACAGAAAAATTCCCTTAATGCCAACTCATCTTTGGATTTATGGAATGAAATCGTTGAGCAATATGGACAATTTAATAGTCCTCTTATATACCAATTGCAACAAAAAATTTGTAGCTTGAATGCTTTGAGTGTATATCCTTCATGCACTTATGCTCGAATGGATTATTATACATGTCACATGAAGGAATAGATAGCAGATTTTGAGTCACAAACTAAACAATTTTTTATGGGTTTGGGTGATGATTTTGAACATATGCAAAATTAGATCCTTTCATTGTATCCAATTCCATCGGTATACCGTACATATTATTTGGTACAACAAGTTGAAAAACGAGGGGAAATTACAATGATGAGTGGGACAAAAGGATCAACTTTTGCTGCTAGGAAGGATATCCATTGAAAGGTATCGGAAAAATGAAGAATGAAGGGGAAGTTAGTATGTAAACATTTTGGAAGTGAAGTCATTCAATCGAAAGTTGTTTTCAAATTGCTAGATATCCATAATGGTATAAAGGGAAACGATTTTCAAAGGGGCAAAAACCTATTACTTTAGTTGCTAATGTTGAGAGGATGAAATATAGTTGTGACATGTCTTTTTATTATACTTCTAATGTTTCCGACCTGGATTGATGAGAATCAAATCAAGTCAAACTGTGATGAGACCCAATTATCAAAATTCGGAAATAAAAACCTTGGATCGTCTAAGAAAACTGGTAGAAATCACGACTCGTTGCCTATATGGAGGCAACAATCTTGGCATAGTCATAGACGCAACAACCAGTGATGGCAAACCGATTAATAAGTTAAAGAGGTGAACGCCATGGGAAATCCTCAATAAGTTCATAAACGAATTCACTTTGGAATTCACAGAGAAAACTCTTTAATTTTCATTTATAAAAAAGATATGTGATATGTGTACAATCAAATATGTTTATATAGACTAACAAGGAAACCTAAGGGACATAACACAATAAAATTGGTGTCCTAAAGAAGGCTAGCGGCTTGCATAACAAATTGGGTAGTCTACAAACAAAACAAGAAAAGAAATAAATTTCTGAATAGTAAAGGCTAGCGGCTTTTGTCTTTACGTCGACGGCTTTAACATAAATGTCGGTACCCTTGGTTGCCGGCGTACAGTAACAAATATTCAAGGCCTGTTGTTCTACAATTCTAAGCTGGCGACTTTCGTCTTTGATAGATCTAAAACTCGAAAATCTATAGTCTTTTGTATCCCAAACTATTTTATAAGCTCTCTTGATTCACTTGACTTGTGTTTTTATCCTTAAAGCTCCAGTCTTTAAGCCTCTAGTTCCTTGAAATGGCTTATTGGACTTGAAGTTAGTTGGCATTAAATTTGACGCTTCCAAGATCATATCATCCCCTCCTTCTTCAAAAAGAGTCATCCCCAAATCTTTGTTCTTAGACTCTTCTCCATTGCATTCATATGTTGGTTTATTAGGAATGAAATCAATGCTTTATTCCATTTGGAACTTCCTGGATAAACACATCTTTGGATTCTCGGTATGATGAATCAATTTCACTAAGAAAAGAAAGATCATTAGTTTAAAAACAAATATCACTCTTTAGTATTTCACACTCGGATTCTTTTCCCTCATTGCTCACCAGTGTGTTTTCATCACTCTTTGGGTTTGTTTTTCATCTATATCTATATCCTTTTCAAAATGATATGTGTAAATATGTCTAATTTACATTTAAATTTTATATACATTTAACCTTTTAATGAGAACTGCCAAATTTTTTTAATCTGTATCTAATTCTTTATAAATAATTTGTTAGAAAAAAAAGTTTAAAAAAATATTTATATCTGTAATCTACTAACAGATCCTTTTTCTCACTCTCATTATTTTCTAAACTCTCGTGCTTTTTATCTTACTCATTCTTTTCTTCAGCAATTTCTTCCACAATTTCAACTCCACCATCTTCATATGTATTTTTAGGAACCCCTTTTTTCTCGTGGATTGAGATTCCTTCTCCTTATCCATGTCCCTTTTAAAGAATTTGGGCTTGGATGGAAATTCATCGTTGTCTAATTTCCTATTTATATGCTTAAATCCATATTGGAAAATCTTCATTAACAACTTCAGATTAAAAGCATTATTAACTCCTCCACTTCTCATGATTTTTTTCTAACCAAAGACTTCCAAAATCTTAATCAAACCTTAAATTCAACAACAACTCAAACAAACCTTAACAAATGAAAAAAATTCAAATCTCTTCTTGATACCAAATCAAACCTTAAACGCACAAACTTGACAAAAACCTCAAAAAACACAATTTTTTTTCACACGAATTTTCTTTTTGTTTTTTGTTTTTTTAATTTATCCAAATTTGTTCTTCTCTAAACAAATCCTAATTCAAACCCTAAAAACACAAATTTTTTTACTCGAATTTCTCTCTCTTTTCTTTTTTTTTAACAAACACTAAGATAACAGATTAACAAAATTTAACCAAAACACAAAAGGGATATGAACGATTCGAGTGTTACCTCCAATCGAACTGGATATGGATTTTTAGAATACCTTCACTCTGATACCAAATGATAAGAACCAAACCACGCCAACCTATGACGAGACCCAATTATCGGAATCTAAAAACAAAATCCCTGTATTGTTTAAGAAAATTGGTGAAAATCGTAACCCGTTGCCTATATGGAGGCAAGAACCTTGGTATTGTCATAGATACAATAACCGGGGCTGGCAAACCGATTGATAAGTCAAAGGGGTGAATGCCACAGGAAACTCCCAATAAGTTCGTAAACGAATTTACTCAGGAATTCACAAAGAAAATTCTCTGGTTTTCATTTTATCAAAAAGATATGTGATATGTTTACAACCAAATATCTTTATATAGACTAACAAGGAAACCTAAGAGACATAACAAAATAAAACTGGAGTTCCAAAGAAGGTTGGCGGCCTACATAACAAATTGGGCGGTCTACAAACAAAAGCAAGAAAAAGAAATAAATTTCTAAACAATAAAGGCCGGTGGCTTTTGTCTTTACTTCGGTAGCTTTGACATAAAGGCCGACGGACTTGGTTGCCGGCGCACAGCAACAGATATTTCAAGGCTGGCTGTTCTGCAATTCTAAGCTTACGGCTTTCATCTTTGACAGCTCCAAAACTAAAAAATCTCTAGTCTTTTATTTTCCAAACTATTTTATAAGCTCCTTTGGTTCGCTTGACTTGTGTTTTTATCCTCGGAGCTCCAGTCTTTAAGCCTCCAATTCCTTGAAATGGCTTATTGGACTTGAAGCTGGTCGATGTTAAATTTGATGCTTCTAGAATCAAATCATGGATAGTGCAAGACATGTAATAGTTGATTAAAAAATGATACAAACTATGTGCACAAAAATGACAAAGCATTTACAAACTTAATATAGACAAAAGGACATGAAGGAAGTTGCAATTAATGATGTGCAGTAATTCTATTCCTCATTTTTGTTTTGCTGCTTTGAATATTGGCCATGGTTCTTAGATAGTAGATATAAGGGCCATTGATCTTTAACACCACATTTAAACCTTTTAACCTACTGTTCCTTTGTCAAGACCTCTCCATATCAAACTTCCAGACGGTCTACCATATCAATACATTTGGTTAGTAAAATCAAATTGCATCCTCATTTGATCCTTGAGGATGTCTTATACATACCAGATTTCACTCGCGATTTTTAATCTGTGAGTAAAGCCTTTAAATCCAATAACCTATTCATGACCTTTAACAAAGATTCATGTCTTTTTAAAGACCTAAGAACTAAAGCTAATATAGTGAAAGCAAGGATGCATTTTGGATTGTATGTTCTTAGTTCTTTTCTAAGAATTCAAATCCTTTTTTTTTTTTGTCAGTCAGTAGTTCAATAGCTTCAATTTCTTATAATAAACCGATCATGCTTCATTTATTACATGCTCGAATGGGTCACTCATTTGTCTCAAAACTTGAACATTTATTCTTTTGTAAATGTTCTGACATGTCTAAATTTCAGTGTGATGTTTGTTGTAAGGTAAAGATGAATCATTTATCTTCTCCTTTAAGTTTCAGTAGGGCCTTTTCTTCCTTTTATTTGTCACATGTAGACTTGTGGGGTCCTTTTAAGATTACCTCTATTACTGTGCTAATTATTTCTTGATAATTTGTTATGACTATAGTTGACGTACTTAAGCTTATGTTTTGAAAAACAAGCATCATGTTCCAATTGTGCTATCTCAATTCCTCAAATATGTAAATAATCATTTTGAGAAGACACCAAAGGTTGTGCGAACCGATAGCTGTTCAAAATTTTTATCATATGCACAAAATTCTTGTTTACTAACCTAGGCATAATACATCAACGTTCTACCATTTATACTCCAGTAAAAAAGGAGGGTTGAATGTAAACACCGACATTTCTCAGACACTAGTAGATCTTTATGTTTACAAGCCAATTTACCCAAAACCTTTTAGAGTGAATGTGTTTAACATCTATTTATCTCATAAATAGAATGCACATGACCATCCTTAATTGGAAAACCCCCTTTGAATTACTTTTCAATCAACCACCGGATTATACACATCTTCATGTGATGGGCTGTTTGTGTGACACAACCATTCCTTTCCGAAAGCGAGATAAATTTGATTCTTAAAGGAACTAGATGTGTTTTTATCGGTTATCCATAAGGTTAAAAGGCATATAAACTCTTTGATTTGTCTTCTCATAAGGTTACTATTAGTCAAGATGCTTTGTTTTTTAAGGATCAGTTTACTTTTAAGGAAACAGGTTCAATTTATTCTAGTCTAAAACATATTCCCATTTTTTTTTAGCAATCTAGTTCTACCGATTCTTCTTCATAATCTGATTTTGATTCTGATCTTGTTGTTGATTCTTCTTCAGATTATAATGTCATTCCACTTAGACGTTCCACAAGGCAAAGAACATTAACTTCTTGGTTAAAATGACTATGTCCATACCATGTGAACTTCTAATAATTAATTTTGCCACATCTTCTCTTGCATATATTAATGCCTCAGTTGACCATGTACTTCTTACCACTAATATTTTCACCAAATATCCATTAGATTTTGTTGTTTGTTGGCTAATGTTTTTACCAGTCCAGAACTAAGAACATATACACAAACAGTTCAGCATGATGAATGGATTAATGCTATGTAAAATGAGTTAGATGCGTTAAAAAAGAATGACACTGAGGAATTAACCTATCTACCTGAAGGGAAGAAAAAAATGGGGTGTAAATGGGTTTATAAAACTAAATTTACACCCCGATGGTCCAATAGATAGATATAAAGCTAGATTAGTAGCTCAAGGATACATACAAGTTGAAGGGGAGGACAATCATGATACATTTTCCCTTGCCGCAAAAGTTGGAACTGTTCGGATAATGTTGGTTGTTGCTAATGCAAAGGGCTAGCCATTTCATCAAGTAGATATTAATAAATAGTTTTCTTCATGGATACTTACATGAAGAAATTTACATGCAACTTCCACAAGGTTACACCAAGGCTTCTTTACATCAAGTATGTAAGCTTACATGATCCTTATGTGGCCTTAAACAAGCTTCACAATAGTAGAATCAACAATTAACTCAGTTTTGGTTGAGTAAAAGTTTTGAACCATCCAGGAATAATGATTTTACCAAAGTAGATGCTCTTGGCTTTCATGTTACTATTGGTTATGTAGATGATTTTCTTTTAATACGCATTAATGAGTAGGTCCTTGCTGGTTTAAAGTAGGATCCAGATGCTACTTTTACTATTAAAGACTTGGGTGAGACATGTCTTTTTCTTAGGTTAGAAATTTGCAGGGATGACTTAGGTATTCGGGGAGCATCAACGTAAATAGATTGTTGACTTCTTGAACGATGCTGGGTTGTCAGCATGTAGCCTAGCTTCAACTCCTCTTCCTTCTAATGTGAGATTAGACAAGGAAATCTCGTTTCAAATCATGTTTCTTACAGAAGAACAATTGGGCGTCTTTCGTATTTGAACTTATCACGTCCCGATTTATCCTTTGTTGTTGATCGCCTCAGCCAATTTGTATCAATACTAAAATCTGCACATCTTATTGCACTTATGCATCTATTGCAATATTTGAAGGACACAATCTCACTTAGTTTATTTTTCCCTACTCAAAATACTTTACAAATACATGCATTTATTGATTCGAACGGGGCAACATGTTCTATTGATCAACGATCAGTTAATGGTTATTGTATTATGCTTAGGTCTATTGTGGTTTCTTGGAAATAAAAGAAACAAAACACTGTTTCAACTTCCTTAGCAAGGGCTAGCTATCAAAGTCTAGCTACAACTTGTAAGGAGCTGTTATAGGTCTTCTATGTTTATAAGGTCTTCACATTGATGTTTAATTCTCTGTTTCTCTCTTTTGTGATGACAAATCAGCAATCATGATTGTCAATAATCCTTGTCAACATGGTTGCACTAAACATATAGAGATAGACGTTCATTTTACTTGTGACTTCGTCTCCAAAGATTTTCTAGTTTTGTCTCATATCTGTACAAGACAACAAATTGTAGATATGTTCACCGGAGGGGTGTGGTATTGAATGTATAAGCTGTGCTATTAGTATTAGTCTTATTTATTAGCTCTCTTAGTATTAATGTAACTCTCTGTTAGTTCTCTTGTACAGTAACTGACACAACTGAATACATTTTCCTCTCATGTTCTTTTCGATGCTCGCCATCTTCATCACGAATTGCAGACTCGTAGATGATTTACTTGTGTTCTTCATATATGTCTCAAAACAATTCAAATTCATTAGTCATAAAGTACCACAGTCATAATCATTCGCACGATAGTCATGCTAAAAGCAATACTGGCAATAGATCGATCTTGGCAAATTCCTATATTATACCTAAATATAAATACAATAATCATTCGCCAGCATAAGTAATATTTTTGTTAAAAAAAAAAAACACACTCTTTTCAAATCTAATGATATCTTTCGAATTTCTCGGTGTGAAAGATTCCTGTCCAAATACTTTGATAAGTTTATTCGAATATGTGAATTGAATGCTATTCCAAGAAAATTGGTCCAATCATCTATAATAGCTATAGTGGCAACTGTTAATTTTGTAACAAGAAATAAATAGTTTTATGCTCTTATACAGTAATTAACACAAATGAATACTTTTTCCTCTCACCTTCTTTTCGATCTTTATCTTCTTCTTCATGAATTACAGACTTATAGATGATTTGCTTGGGTTCTTCATGGTGTCAAAGTAAAGTTTGATCTAGTAACACTTCGTCATATGTAAGTACCTATTACTCGACTTTTCAATGACGAATTTGAGCGATAATAATATGGACTTGAATGTGAATGATTTGCTTTATATTTCGGGATCCAATAGTCCTAGCATGTGTTTAGGAAATATATTGTTCAGTAGATCAAAGTTTATAGCATGGAATCATTCGATTAAGATGGCATTAGGACCAAATGTAAATTAGGGTTTATTAATGGTGCAATTTCTAAACTGGGAGATAATTCACCCAGTTTACCTAAGTGGATCAGAAGTGACCATATGGTCAGATTTTGAACTCAATGAAAGCTAATTTGACAGAAAAATTCCCTTAATGCCAACTCATCTTTGGATTTATGGAATGAAATCCTTGAGCAATATGGACAATTTAAGAGTCCTCTTATATATCAGTTGCAACAAAAAAATATGTAGTTTGAATCAAGGAAATATGTCTATTAATACATACTATAATAGACTGAAGAAAGTTTAGGATGAATTGAATGCTTTGAGTGTATATCCTTCATGCACTTATGCTCAAATGGATTATTGTACATGTCACATGAAGGAACAGATAGAAAATTTTGAGTCACAAACTAAACTATTTTTTATGGGTTTGGGTGATGATTTTGAACATATGCAAAATTAGATCCTTTCATTGTATCCAATTCCATCAGTATACTGTGCATATTATTTGGTACAACAAGTTGAAAAACAAAGGGAAATTACAATGATGAGTGGGACAGAAGGATCAACTTTTGCTGCTAGGAAGGATATCCATTGAAAGGTATCGGAAAAATGAAGAATGAAGGGGAAGTTAGTATGTAAACATTTTGGAAGTGAAGTCATTCAATCGAAAGTTGTTTTCAAATTGCTAGATATCCATAATGGTATAAGGGGAAACGATTTTCAAAGGGGCAAAAACCTATTACTTTAGTTGCTAATGTTGAGAGGATGAAATATGGTTGTGACATGTCTTTTTATTATTCTTCTGATGTTTCTGAACTGGATTGATGAGAATCAAATCATGCCAAACTGTGATGAGACCCAATTATCGAAATTTGGAAATAAAATCCTTGGATCGTCTAAGAAAACTGGTGGAAATCGCGACCCGTTGCCTATATAGAGGCAACAACCTTGGTATAGTTATAGACACAACAACTGGTGATGGCAAACCGATTGATAAGTTAAAGAGGTGAACGCCATAGGAAATCGCCAATAAGTTCATAAACGAATTCACTTAGTAATTCACAAAGAAAACTCTCTAATTTTCATTTATCAAAAAGATATGTGATATGTGTACAATCAAATATGTTTATATAGACTAACAAGGAAACCAAAGAGACATAACACAATAAAATTGGTGGCCAAAAGAAGGCTAACGGCTTGCATAACAAATTGGGTAGTCTATAAACAAAACAAGAAAAATAAATAAATTTCCGAATAGTAAAGGCCAACGCCTTTTGTCTTTATGTCAACGACTTTAACATAAAGGTCGGTACCCTTGGTTGCCAGCATACAACAACAAATATTCAAGGCCTATTGTTCTGCAATTCTAAGCTGGCGGCTTTCATCTTTGACAGATCTAAAACTCAAAAATTCATAGTCTTTTGTATCCCAAACTATTTTATAAGCTCCCTTGATTCACTTGACTTGTGTTTTTATCCTCAAAGCTCCAGTCTTTAAGCCTCTAATTCCTTGAAATGGCTTGTTGGACTAAAAGTTGGTTGGCGTTAAATTTGATGTTTCCAAGATCATATCATCCCCTCCTTCTTCAAAAAGATTCGTCCCCGAATCTTTGTTCTTGGACTCTTCTCCATTGCATTCATATGTTGGTTTTATTGGGAATGAAATCAAATGGATGCTTTATTCCATTTGGAACTTCCTGGATAAACACATCTTTGGATTCCCGCAGTGATGAATCAATTTCACTAAGAAAAGAAAGATCGTTAGTTTAAAAACAAATATCACTTTTTAGTGTTTCACACTTGGATTCTTTTCCCTCATTGCTCACCAGTGTGTTTTCATCACTCTTTGGGTTTGGTTGGATGATTTGTTTTTCATCTATATCTGTATCTTTTTCAAAATGATATGTGCAAATATGTCCGATTTACATTTATATTTTATATACATTTAATCTTTTAATGAGAACTACCAATTTTTTTTTAATCTGTATCTAATTCTTTATAGATAATTTGTTAGAAAAAAAGTTTGAAAAAAATATTTATATCTATAATCTACCAACATACAAACAAACTCTTTTTCTCACTCTCACTATTTTCTAAACTCTCGTGCTTTTTATCTTACTCATTCTTTTCTTCAACAATTTCTTCCACAATTTCAACTCCACCATCTTCATATGTAACTTTAGGAACCCCTTTTTTCTCAGTGGATTGAGATTCCTTCTCCTCATCCATATACCTTTTAAAGAATTTGGGCTTGGATGGAAATTCATGGTTGTCTAATTTCCTATTTATATGCTTAAATCCATCTTAGAAAACCTTCATGAACAACTTCAGATCAAAAGCATTATTAACTCCTCCACTTCTCATGATTTTTTTTCTAACCAAAGACTTCCAAAATCTCAATCAAACCTTAATTCAACAACAACTCAAAGAAAAAACCTTAACAAATAAAAAAAACTCAAATCTCTTCTTGATACCAAATCAAACCTTAAACACACAAACTTGACAAAAACCTCAAAAAACACAATTTTTTTTCACACAATTTTTCTCTTTTTTTTTTTTAATTTATCCAAATTTGTTCTTCTCTAAACAATCCTAATTCAAACCCTAGAAACACAATTTTTTTTACTCGAATTTCTTCTCTCTTTTGTTTTTAACAGAACACTAAGATAACAGATTAACAAAATTTAACAAAAACACAAAAGGGATATGAACGATTCGAGTGTTATCTCCAATCGAACTGGATATGGATTCTTAGAATACCTTTACTCTGATACCAAATGATAAGAACCGAACTATGCCAACCTATGAAGAGACCTGATTATCGGAATCTAGAAACAAAATCCCTGGATTGTCTAAGAAAATTAGTGAAAATCGTGACCCGTTGCCTATATGGAGGCAAGAACCTTGGTATAGTCATAGATACAATAACCGATGATGGCAAACTGATTGATAAGTCAAAGGGGTGAATGCCACAGAAAACTCCTAATAAGTTCATAAACGAATTTACTCAGAAATTCACAAAGAAAACTCTCTAGTTTTCATTTTATCAAAAAGATATGTGATATTTTTACAACCAAATATGTTTATATAGACTAACAAAAACCTAGAGACAAAAAAATAAAACTAGCGTTCCAAAGAAGGTTGTGGCCTACATAACAAATTAGGCAATCTACAAACAAAAACAAGAAAAAGAAAAAATTTCTGAACAAATAAAGGCCGGTGCTTTTGTCTTTACTTCGGCAGCTTTGACATAAAGGCCGACGGACTTGGTTGCCGACGCACACAACAGATATTTCAAGGCTGGCTGTTTCTGCAATTCTAAGCTTACGGCTTTCATCTTTGACAGCTCCAAAACTCAAAAAATTTCTAGTCTTTTTTTCCAAACTATTTTATAAGCTCCTTGATTCGCTTGACTTGTGTTTTATCCTTGGAGCTCTCCAGTCTTTAAGCCTCCAATTCCTTGAAATGGCTTATTGGACTTGAAGTTGGTTGATGTTAAATTTGATGCTTCTAGAATCACATGGATAGTGCAACATTATTATAGTTGATTAAAAAATGATACAAACTATGTGCACAAAAATGACAAAGCATTTACAAACTTAATATAGACAAAAGGACATGAAGGAAGTTGCAATTAATGACGTGCAGTGATTCTATTCCTCATTTTTGTTTTGCTGCTTTGAATATTGGCCATGGTTCTTAGATAGTAGATATAAGGCCATCGATCTTTAACACCACATTTAAACCTTTTAACCCACTGTTCCTTTGTCAAGACCTCTCCATATCAAACTTCCGACGGTCTACCATATCAATACATTTGGTTAGTAAAGTTAAATTGCATCCTCATTTGATCCTTAAGGATGTCTTATACATACCAGATTTCACTCGCGATTTTTAATCTGTGAGTAAAGCCCTTTAAATTCCAATAACCTATTCATGACCTTTAACAAAGATTCATGTCTTTTTTAAGACCTAAGAACTAAAGCTAATATAGTGAAAGCAACGATACATTTTGGATGTATGTTTTAGTTCTTTTTCTAAGAATTCAAATCTTTTTTTTTTTTTTGTCAGTCTAGTAGTTCAATAGCTTCAATTTCTTATAATAAACCGAGCATGCTTCATTTTTACATGCTCAAATGGGTCACTCATTTGTCTCAAAACTTGAACATTATTCTTTTGTAAATCTTCTACATGTCTAAATTTTAGTGTGATGTTTGTTGTAGGCAAAGATGAATCGTTTATCTTCTCCTTAAGTTTTAGTAGGCCTTTTCTTCCTTTTATTTGTCGCATGTAGACTTGTGGGGTCCTTTTAAGATTACCTCTATTACTGGTGCTAATCATATTCTTGACAATTTTTTATGACTATAGTTGACGTACTTAACTTCTGTTTGAAAAACAAGCATCATGTTCAAGTGTGATCTCAATTCCTCAAATATGTAAATAATCATTTTGAGAAGACACCAAAGGTTGTGCGAACCAATAGCGTTCAAAATTTTTATCATATGCTACAAAATTCTTGTTTACGAACCTGGCAAATACATCAACGTTCTACCATTTATACTCTAGTAAAAAAAGGGTTGAATGTAAACACGAATTTCTCAGACACTAGTAGAATCTTTATGTTTACAAGCAAATCTACCCAAAACCTTTTAGAGTGAATGTGTTTTAACATCTATCTTATCTTGTAAATAGAATGCACATGACCATCCTTAATTGGAAAACACCCTTTGAATTGCTTTTCAATCAACCATCCGATTACACACATCTTCATGTGATGGCTTGTTTGTGTGACACAACCATTCCTTTCTGAAAGCGAAATAAATTTGATCCTAAAGGAACTAGATGTGTTTTTATCGGTTATCCATAAGGTTAAAAGGCATATAAACTCTTTGATTTGTCTTCTCATAAGGTTATTATTAGTCAAGATGCTTTATTTTTAAGGATCGATTTACTTTTAAGGAAACAGGTTCAATTTATTCTAGTCTAAAACATATTCCCATTTTTTTTAGCAATCTAATTCTACCGATTCTTCTTCATATTCTGATTTTGATTATGATCTTGTTGTTGATTCTTCTTCAGATTATAATGTCATTCCACTTAGACGTTCCACAAGGCAAAGAACATTAACTTCTTGGTTAAAATGACTATGTCCATACCATGTGAACTTCTAATAATTAATTTTGTCCACATCTTCTCTTGCATATATTAATGCTCAGTTGACCATCTACTTCTTACCACTAATATTTCACCAAATATCCATTAGATTTTGTTGTTTGTTGGCTAATGTTTTTACCAGTCCAGAACTAAGAACATATCACAAACAGTTTAGCATGATGAATGGATTAATGCTATAAAATGAGTTAGATGCGTTAAAAAGAATGACACTGAGGAATTAACCTATCTACCTGAAGGGAAGAAAAAAATGGGGTGTAAATGGGTTATAAAACTAAATTTACACCCCGATGGTCCAATAGATAGATATAAAGCTAGATTAGTAGCTCAAGGATACATACAAGTTGAAGGGGAGGACAATCATGATACATTTTCCCTTGCCGCAAAAGTTGGAACTGTTCGGATAATGTTGGTTGTTGCTAATGCAAAGGGCTAGCCATTTCATCAAGTAGATAAATAAATAGTTTTCTCTCATGGATACTTACATGAAGAAATTTACATGCATCAACGTAAATAGATTGTTGATAACTTGAATGATGCTGGTTGTCAGCATGTAGACTAGCTTCAACTCCTCTTCCTTATAATGTGAGATTAGACAAGGATCAAGGAAATCTCGTTTCAGATCATGTTTCTTTATAGAAGAATAATTGGGCGTCTTTCATATTTGAACTTATCACGTCCCGATTTATCCTTTGTTGTTGATCTCCTCAGCCAATTTGTATCAATACTAAAATCTGCACATCTTATTGCACTTATGCATCTATTGCAATATTTGAAGGGTACGATCTCACTTAGTTTATATTTCCTTGCTCAAAATACTTTACAACTACATGCATTTGTTGATTCGGACGGGGCAACATGTTCTATTGATCAATGATCGGTTAATGGTTATTGTATTATGCTTAGGTCTGTTGTGGTTTCTTGGAAATAAAAGAAACAAAACATTGTTTCAACTTCCTCAACAAAGGTTGGCTATCAAAGTCTAGCTACAACTTGTAAGGAGCTGTTATAGGTCTCTTAAGTTCGTAAGGTCTTCATATTGATATTTAATTCTCTGTTTCTCTCTTCTGTGATAACAAATATGCTATCATGATTGTCAATAATCCTTGTCAACATGGTTGCACTAAACATATAGAGATAGACGTTCATTTTACTTGTGAGCTGGTCTCCAAAGATTTTCTAGTTTTGTCTCATATCTGTACAGGACAACAAATTGCAGATATGTTCACCGGAGGGTGTGGTATTGAATGTATAAGCTGTGCTATTAGTATTAGTCTTATTTATTAGCTCTCTTAGTATTAATGTAACTCTCTGTTAGTTCTCTTGTACAGTAACTGACACAACTGAATACATTTTCCTCTCATGTTCTTTTCGATGTTCGCCATCTTCATCACGAATTCCAGACTTGTAGATGATTTACTTGTGTTCTTCATATATGTCTCAAAATAATTCAAATTCATTAGTCATAAAGTACGACAGCCATAATCATTCGCACGATAATCATGCTAAAACCAATAGTGGCAATAGATCGATCTTGGCAAATTCCTATATGATACCTAAATATAAATACAATAATCATTCGCCAGCATAAGTTATATTTTGTTAAAAAAAAAAAACACACTCTTTTCAAATCTAATGATATCTTTCAAATTTCTCGGTGGAAAAGATTCCTGTCCCAATACTTTGATAAGTTTATTCGAATATGTGAATTGAATGCTCTTCCAAGAAACTTGGTCCAAAGCTTCATTCATACGAGAAGAAACTCCAATTATAGGATAATTATGCTGTTGGAGAAGGGAAAAAAAATTAAATTTGATTCATTCCAAGTAATCGGTATTCATAATTATTAATTAACAGGGATAAATTATGAGATAATTATGCTTCCAAACAAAATGAAGTATTAGATGAAATATGACCTACATGCTTTACTAACCTACATGGCTTATTTATGATGTTCACGGAGGAGAGGGAGTCACCTTTCCCATTTCCAAAAGGGTATCCAACTTTGAGGGGATTATTTAGTTATGTGACGTGTGGCTCTTTACCACGTAACGTGATCACCATGCCAACATTTAACTCGTTTGATGGTTCAATTCGAACATAATATCATAAATAAATATTGGCTATATTTCAGCATATATGAATCTTCTAGCACGTTGTTCTTTCAATTTTGGAAAATCTTCCCCAACTATAAGCCTATAACTATTTGCGACAGCGTGCTCTTCTTCCTCTTCTTCTTCTTCTATTATGTCAACTATTTAGATATAATAAACTAAGGATGTCGAGCCTAGATTTTTCATTTTCTGGTTTATTTTTTTTTTATATAATTTATACCAAACTCTAACCCATTTGATATAAACCCTGGACTAGGAATTAATATAAATTTTAATTTTTTGAAAAAATTTTAGGAGTCACCACCCAACCAAAGTCTACGAAAAAAAAATTAGGATCAATGGGAAGGTTGATTCTAGTTTTGCTGCTGGCCTGTGATAAAAATTGATTTAAAACCAAATTTAATAAATTGGAGTTTCATGAACTAGCATGCTATTCTATTAAAATCTTACGGTCTTCAAAATCTTTTACCAGATTAATTCTTTTAATGTTCTAAAAATCTATTAATAGTGGGAAAATTTACAAAGTAATATTTACAAATTAAAGGTTTACTAGGTGATATAATTATCATTTACATTAATATTTACAAAATAATAATATTTTTACAAAGAAATAAAAACTAAATTGGTATATTACAAAATAGAGAAAAAGAAAAACTTTTATGTTTTTTAAGTCATCCTAAAGGTATCTACATACCAGCTACTGGCCTATTTGGATAGTCATTATGGTGTTGTTTTAGCATCGTTTTGGTACCAAACAGATACTAAATCGAGACCGATGAAAAATCGACAGTTTTACTCATAAATTGACCAAATTGAACCAATATTGAACCAATACCGAACCGATACAGATATGATACTAACTATCCAAATAGGCCCCAGATGTCATGTAGATCTTTTGAAAAATTTTAATTAGTTGGTATCTTTTATATTTTGAACTCTTTTCACTTTAAGTTTATTAAATTTTAGAAAAGGAAAACTTATTTTTTTTTCCATTTTGAAAAATTCTAAGAGCATAGCTAACTTTGGAAAACTTTCAATTAATTTTTTTTAGTTAAGGAAAACATTTTCATAATTGTCAAAATGTCTTTTTTTTTCTTTACATATTTTTTTCATTTTTTATTAGAAAGAAATTTTTTAAGAATATTATGAAGATCAAAATAGAAGAACGAAGACTTATCTTTAGCTCTTAGATGGCCAAATCAGCGATACTCGATGATTGTTGGTGGCAGGCAACGAATCAGATCAATGGTGTTCAGGTGGTGATCAAAACCCCTTTATGGAAGAAGAGTTGGGACTTGACCAATTTCAACTTCAAACATTGATGGTGCGTGGGTTGGGTCATTGGCGGTAGAAGGCGAGTCACAAGATTTCCAAACTACCAAACGAAAGCTTAAATCTTCCCAATGTTTCTATAGCGATTGATTCCCTTAATTTTCCTACAAAACAAAGTATTTTGAAAAAATCTCCGAAACCCTAGGCTAGATGTCAAGAACACGAATTTGAGTTTGAATGAATTTCGAATGGAATTAATGCTTCAACAGGTTTTAAAGAGTCCCATTTACGCTAATAGAAGCTTGTTTTAAGTTTTGAAAATGATAACTGAAATCTTGGTATTTTAAGGTTTATATCTACATGAATCTAGGATTTGCATGAAAATTAAGTGTTAATTTCCAATTAAATGTGATATTGACAATCTTAAGAAGGGTTAGAAGCTTCCATGATCCCTTAAGTTGCCTAACAAGTACAAATTTGTATTAAATATTTGATATTTTTGGAATGTAAGAAATCAATCTTCCTTAATTTTCACACTTTGGTTTGACCTAGAAAAACCTTAAGATATCTTATAAATTTGGTATTTATCAAGGGCTTTTGCCTTTGAGATAGATTTCTATATAATTCTTTAGACCCAGCTACAATAAATATAGGTTTAATATATACTAATGAACCGTGCACCCGTTATACGGGTGCTAAAAAACATATAGAATAGGAAAAAAAAAAGGAAAAAGACATGATAAAATGGGTTAATTAGAGAAAAAGAGAATATGCTAACATAAAAGTGCGTTGAGGTTAGATGACATTTTCAAGTTTAAAAATGCATATGGAAGTTATAGGTAGTGGGTAGAGGAAAAATAAGTGGGAGAAAAAAATATAGTAGCATAAAAAACTATACTTAAAAATGTGGAGTCTAAACTAATTGGCTTTATAATAATAGATATCTAAACTATTAAAGCAAAATTACCCTTTTTGATGTCTTTAGTGTAAATGTTTTTAACATATGGGCATAAAATATTTTTTATATCCATGAAATCATGAAAATTAAATAGGGTTTGAATATAACTAAATAAGGGTTGAATAAACATAGTCTTTTTTTTTTTTTAGCATATGAACATAAAATATTTTTGGTATCCTTGAAATCATGAAATTAAATAAGGTTTGAATAAAATTGAATAGGGGTTAGATAGATAGTCTTTTCCACGTAAAAGATTTTTGGTATCCCTAAAATCATGAGATTAAAAGGGTTAAATAGACATAGTCTTTTCTTTTTTTAGCATATGGGTTTTTGCTATCTCTAAAATCATGAAATTAAATAGGGTTTGAATAGAATTAAATAGGGACTGAATAGAAATAATATTTCCCTATTTTAGCCTAACCTGCTATGTTTATATACCGATCTAAATCTCTGATATCATATTTAAGCATGACAGTTACCCAACATGAAGAAGTTACTTGTGAAAAATACAATTGTAATTATGATTTATAATTAATTTCCTAAATTATAGGACTAATTAAGGTTGTCCTCTTCTAACCTGTCAAAACAATATATCTATTTAATTTATATATGTTGGGTTTTTTTATTTGCACACGTATCGCATGTGCGTTGCTTACTTGTATTTATATATATATATATATATATAGGCTTTATTTAGGTAAAAATAGGGTGTCTATGGAGAAGAAAAATATCACATTTAATTCATGTAGTTTAAATACAGAGTGAATGCCATTGCCTTGATTTTTTTCCCTTTTCCAACTACTATTATAACTATTGGAGAGGGCAAAGAAACAAATATGATCCCTTTATTTGGAGATGGTATTTGAGCTACAAGACTATGAAGGTTTTAATTAAACTAAATGATTCCTTTTTTAATAAAGAATTTGAACAACTTGTGGAGAGAATCCACACAGGTGCACAAAAAATATAATATAATTATTGTTGAGCCTAGATTTTGATTTCGGGTTTAATTTCCTTTAATCAGATTTACATCAAACCCTAATTCGTTTAACATAATCCCTCGATTAAGAATGAAAGGAAATTTTTAGTTTTGAAAAAAAATTAAAGTCGCCACCCAGCCAAAGCTAAAAAAAAAATAAATTAAGACCAATGGGATAGGTTATTCTTAATTGCTAGTGATCTGCGATTTCAATAATAACCAAAAATTCGCAAGTATGTGGATTATCCTATTAAAACTAAATGGTTATCACCTTTTAATTTTTTTATTATAACTCATTTTCTAACTATCCTAAAATTTGTTATTATATGATATTTACAAAGTTGGTCAAGTTTACTCAAATTTACAAAATAACATTATATCATGCAATTATAAACTAAATTACACAAAAAAAGCAATATTTACAAAATCACATCAATTTCATAAAAATAAAATTTTTTCATGTATTAAGTTGCTCATTGGGTACCTATGTACCCGTTATTCGAAATCAGACATGATATGGTTATTTTATGAAAATTTAGCTAGTTGATTTCTTCCATATTTTTCTTTAAAATTCTTTTCAATTTAAGTTCACTACTTTTTATCGTTTTCACTAAAAAAGTATTTTAGATGATAGTGATCTAAAAACAAAACTACCCATTTTTATTTTTTATTTAAGAAAATAAGAGTTTTTTTTCTCTAAATGTCGTAATCATTTGTATATGTATGTATATATATGGTTTTTTTTTTTTTTGGTTTTTCACAATAAGGATGTCAATTTTACTTATTAAGTTAAATCCTATACACATATTCCATATTATTATTCATACTGGTAGGGTTAGTTTTTTTTTTTTAACATAAATAAAAAATCAAAGAAAGAAAGAAAGATAATAAAATAATAGTTAACTAAAAAAGATAATAATGTTTGATATCATTTAAGTTAATTGAGAAGTTGCTTTTATGATGGCATCTATGCAACGAATGAGATTTGCTTGCAATTCTAGAGATATAATAGCAAAAATCTTATGTACTTTGGTTAAATAGTGGATGGGCTCATGTGTTTAATGCGATTCTAGATTGCTATTAGTTGAGGAGAGGTCCTAACTGATAAGTCTAGGGTTTTATTAGCTTTTAACTTGAGAAAGTTATTAGTTTACATTCTGGAACTCTGCAGTTTAAGAACTCAATAAGCCTGGTCTTTAGTCTAATGATTCACATGATAAGAGAGGTGTAGAATGAGATATAGGTTGTTTTAATAATTGATTTAATCCTTGTTCCTTGTTGAAGCTTGAATCTAGATTAGTTTAGCATAATTCAATAGTTAATTAGTTAAAAGTTTATGATCCTGATCATTCTTAATTTACAGTTAGATAATAGGGACAAAGTTCGTACTAGTAATTAGTGGCTTCCTGCGGAACGACCCTATGCTCAACACTATATTGCGTTTACGATAGGTATACTTGCCTATTGCATCGTAGTTGGAACTAGGAATAGGTATCTAATTTATTAAAGCTACAGTTGGCAACGATCACCGGCTCCCCTAATTCATATCACAATTGTAGAAATTTTTTTTAACAAGTGTAGTTATTGGTAAGCCCTTAGCACAACTAGTATATAATTGTATGCTTTAGCAATATTATTGGCCATATACCCAAAGTGATAGAAACCATCGTATGCGAGTATCCATTGACCTTTCTCCAATCGGAAAGAGCCATCTTATTCTATCCAGTTAAACCACTCATTTATCTCTTTGTTCATATGTTACTAATAGTTGCATGAAATTCTCAAACTTGCAGGGTTTAGCCTAGAAAGCTACATAAGTCACTATATTCCTCATTCGATAATTCTTGTATACCTTAATGAAATTACTTGCTACGTGACAAATGCAGAAGCGATGAATTGCGAAAGGTGGAAGCTAACCATTTGATGGATCCTTATACGCTTGAATAATTTTGTTTTCCCTATTGGATATTAGGCATTCAATTTCTTCTCCCTGATGTTCGATTACATAACACTTCAATTTTCTTAAAAACTAGCTTCAAGCTTTCTTTGGTTCTTTATATGTCAAGCAAAATCCTAACATGATGATTTAGTTTACTCCATTGATACCACAAACTATGAGTATAACACCTTTGTATTTTCCATAAAGAAATGCCCCATCTACACATACAATAGGCTTATAGTGTTTAAAGGCTTCCATACATGGATCAAATGTCCAAAAAACCCATTTAAGGATTGATTGTCTAAGTACAGATGATCCTATCTAACCCCACTCAACTTGAGTTCTTAGATTTGTTGCTTTGATGGTAGTAAATAACTTTAGAAGATCACTGTATGGCTTCTCGTAATCATCATAAAAATGTGCAATTGCCTTTTGCATACCCTCCCAAAATCTTCTATGTGATACTCCTAGAATCTTCTACGTGATACTATATACCCAAACATTGTCTCTGCATGAGCCTTTAATGTCTTAGTCTTCACATTTGACTTATTCTTCACAAAATTTAGAAACTTCCTTGCCAGAACATTAAAATCTATCTATGAGTGGTCTTGACCTACCATAGCATTACCACATGAGTGAGACCTTTCCGATTTAGTTTTCACAAAAAGACCTTTTAGCTTTTTCTTACAAGCACAAAGCTTCCATGGACAACTATCTTCTCACTTAATGCAATAAGACGACTATAGGCTCCTAGCAGATTCATACACTCAGAAAATTGTAATGGTTTTTCACATGAAAAGATTTCACATGGTGAATGAGGTCGACCTTTGTGTCAAACACCATACCTTTCTCCAAATCATCACTTCTTTGAATATTACTACACATAATTTTGAGATTTTCCTCAAAAGTAATGTATCCATTATCACCACCAACATTGAAATATGGAATTTCATCCCTTACGATAATAGTTTGGGATGGACCATCACCACTTTGTGTATCTATGGAACTAGCTAGTTTTTCTATTGGCAATTCAGTGGAGGTAATTACATTTGATTGACCACCCTCTCCAGCTACATCATCATCCTTCCTACCGCTCTGCTCATCTTCAATGGGATCTCCATACTAATCAACATAGTAAGTACCATCCCTATTTTCATTAGCACATTTAGCGTTAGGTATAGGCATGACTTCTTCCTGTATTTTATTTTCTAGCCGTGTCAATGCCTTAGTCATCGGCATTGGCAGTATTCCTCAACTAGCATAGGTGAGTAGGATATTGGTGGTGGCGCATATCCACTTAGACTTAGATAAGCTGACATACCCAATAGGTAGCTCCTCATGAGCTTGGATGCCTACATCAACCCTAACTCATGCTTTGGTTAATGTGTGCACTTGCGAGTCCAAACCACTCTGCAAGGATGGCATCACATGTGCTGCACTTGACTGGCTAGGTATTTGCACAAACAACTCTTGTATCAAGCCAGCACCTAACTCCTTTGCTTGTGCCAATAGATCCTTCATACTCTTATCATCAATGATTGGTACAAGCATATAAGCAGGTTTATTTGTCATGTAGTAAGGGTACTTGTGTATTATTTCAATGCCTCCAATACTTAGATTCATGCCAACACTTGCATATACCCTGTTAACAAATTGTTTAAAACTAACATTCATCTTTATTCGAACTTTCCCTAATAGAGGCCTGTCATACTGCGACCCATGCAAACCAGTCACAATGTTTCATGGGCATACACCATAAAGGGAACAAAATCCGCCATTCCAAACTTAAGGAGTCAACGCTTGCAATTAAATAAAGATAAGAACTGAAAAATGAAGATTGAATGTGGTACACTATTTTTCGTTTTTTCATAAACTTTTTCTAGGGCTTCTTAGTTTTTCCCCACACATTACCGCACTTTTATTCAATTTCCACCACTTTCTACTAGACATTTCACCAAACACTTTATATGCATGGACTAAATAAGTACTTCAACCATCAAATCTTCATATGCAACTAAGCACGATACTATAATTAGTATTATATAATACATTAACGTAGGAGGCCACCAACAAAAGTCACAAAATTTGACTAATCTAGTTCAAAGTGAAAACCTAGGGTTTCAACTATAGTTTTCGTCATAATGATGCAAATGTGAAGTGAAATAAGAAGAATAGCGCGAGGAAAAGAGATTTTTACCTTTAAAATTAAAGATCCAAAGCAAGGGAGTGAATGGATTGGGTATGCTGCACCTTTAGACTATTATACAAGAGAGAAATGCATGTATATTTTCAAAGTGCAGATGAAGTGATTGAGCTCGGCTAAAAATTATATATATATATATACGTGCCACATGCGCCCCCTCTTTTTTTTAAAAAAAGAGAGCATGAGTGCCATATACGCCCTCTTTGTTTTGTAAAGAGGGTGTGCGTACCACGTGCGCTCTATTAATTTTAATCAAAGGTGCATGTGGTACTCAAGCCTTTGACACATATATTTTGATTTTTTTGTGTCGTATTTATGTATCTAATTTAAAAAATGAAGTGTATTTCCATACAAAAGCCACAAATTATGTTACCTGTACTATCGTAGATAGAAATTGGAAATAGAGGTGCGGGTCAAGATTTCAGAAATTGGCTCAATCCAATTCGAAAAATAACGACGGCATCAATCGGTAGTATGAAGACTGAACAATTTGAAAACGGAGAAATTGTTTACCAGGCTTATTCAAAGCCGTTGAATGCTCTAGTAATGTCTGTTTGGTCTGATGGTGGTGGTGGTACAATACACAACGATGGCAAGTGCTGGTAACTTTGATGATGGTTGGTGAGGCTTTTTTTGAACGAATCGAACATGCTATCTTATAGGTCTTGGACCCCTAAGACTTCCTATAGTCTTCAACTTCACCAATTTCACCTATGTCACAAGAAATCAGAGCAATAATGCACGGAACCCTAATTAATATCAAGAACACGATTTTAAAAAATTAGGTAATTTGAGAGCAAATAGTGCTATGGCAAGGATGTTTATGTCATATTTATACTAGCTAAGGTATCAATTGAACTTTAAAGTTTGCCAATTCCAAGTAATTGCAAATATAATGTTTTCCAGTCAATTTTAGCACGGATTTGGGAATTTGCTAATTTTAAGGATTAGATTCCAATTGATGTTGATATTTGTATCTTAAATATTAATTGGAAGCTTCCTATATCTTCATAGTTGCCTAAAAAACAAAAATTCATATCAGTTTGTGATATTTTAGGAAAATGACAAAAATGGTTTTTCTCAATTTTTCCTCTTTGATTTAACCCAGTAAAACACTAGATTAGTCCACAAGTTTGGTGCCATTATGAAGTATTCCATGTAATTTCATCACATTGATAGTGAATTTGCAAATTGAAGGTGATAAAACATGTTGTCAAGGTGCGTGTTTCAACCATCTTTAGCCGTATCCTTTAAGCTAAAGGTAAAAGATGATGCTTATGCAAGCATGATGTCATCACATGCGTGGGCCAATGGTTGGCTAGCATGTGTTCCATGCACGTATAGAAAATAAAAGCCCATTTACGGCTTTGTTTACAATTAAACCCATGACCTTCAATGTGTGTATGTGTGTGTATCACCATTAAACCATCAGATTTATTTCTTATCAATGTTTGCACACAATATCTATACTATTGAAGTCAAAGCACCTGTTTTGGTGTCTTTAGTTTAAATATTTTTACTGTAAATGTTTTTAATATAATATTTTTAGTATATGGGTATAAAATATTTTTTATCCCTTAAATCATAAATTAAATAAGATTTAAATAGAATTAAATAGGAATTGAATAGACATAGCCGTTTCTTTTTTGAGTATATGGACGTAAAATATTTTTGGTATCCCTGAAATCATGAAATTAAATAAGGTTTGAATATAATTAAATAAGGGTTAAATAGACATAATTATCTATACTATTAAAGCAAAAGCACCTGCTTTTATGTCTTTAGTGTAAATGTTTTTAATATATTATTTTTAGCATATAGGCATAATATATTTTTGGTATCCCTAAAATCATGAAATTAAATAGGGTTTGAATAAAATTAAATAAGGGTTGAATAGACATAATCTTTTCCTTTTTAGTGCGTAAAATATTTTCGGTATCCCTGAAATCATGAAATTAAATAAAGTTTGAATAGAATTAAATAGAGGTTGAATAAACATAGACTTTTTCTTTTTTAACCTAAGCAAGTATCTTTATATACCAATCTAGTAAGTGTCTTTAGTGTAAATATTTTTCATGTAAATTTTTTAATATTGTAACTACATGGCAGTTACCGAACGTAGAGAAGCTATCTGTGGAAAATACAATTGTAATTATGATTTGTAACTAATTTTCCAATTTCTAAGACTAATTAAGATTATCCTCCTACAACCTGTCAAAATAATATATCTATTTAATTTATATATGTTGGGTTATTTTATTTGCACACGCATCGCAAGTGTGTCATCTGCTTGTGTTTTTAAAGCTTATTATTTAGGTTCATTTTAATTAATCAATTAATTAAATAAATTATAAATTAAATATGTGATAAAAACTATATCATATTAAAATTGACTAGGTCATATTAAACTTTAATAAGTTTCTATATTTTATAAATTAAATTTTTTATACCTTAAGACATTAAAATGCGAAATTTTGACTTTAACATAATATTTTATTTTTATTACATACTAAAATATATACATATTGCTATATATATATTTATTTATTTTTAAGCTTGACTAAGCAAAAATGGGATGTCTACAATTATATAATAAAAGGTTAAAATTTGAGCTCCATTACCTAAAAAAATGTTTTTTGTTTTTTATTTTAATTATAAAACTACATAAAAAGCCTTAATCTTCATTTTAATATTTGTGTAACCATCTCATCATTAGCTTATTTTCTTTAGAGGAAATGATTAATTTGGTAACTTTACCCGTTATTCCAAAGCTTTTTCTATTTTTCTATACCAATACCACGAACAACCCTTTCTCTCGTCGGTGTCTCATCTTTGAGCCCAACATTGGATGGATCAACAGAACAGATGGGCTCATTATTACTTTCATTCAAACAAAAGTTCATCTTCTCAATAGTTTTCCTATTATTTCCAGCAAGGAAATGCTATCACGTCGCTCATGTCAAACCATCGGAATTATTGATGTAAACATTTTCAATCCCAAGATTCATTCATGATAATTTTTATGGGAATATAAAAGGGTGATGCTTAGACTTCGCCGCATAATTGATAACAATTATATATACCATTGTAGTTAAACATTTACAAAATAATACTGTTTGGATCAACAAAAAATATTAATTTATAGAGATTATTTATTTCCTTATAAGTGAATAATTATAAATTTACAAAGATTTTTTAATTTTGTTACACATTTTTTTCCCAAATTTTATATATAACTTATCAACAAAAACTAAAGATAAACATGGACAAAATGCATATATAGTGTATATATAAAAAGTTTCAAAAGTCATAATACACAAATAAAAAACAAAATAATAATTTTAAAACACAAAAAAACTATAAAGCCATGGTAAATCTTAGAAATTAGAATGGATGCATACATAGGAAAAAGAGTTTTTCAAAGTTAATGTTTTGGAAGATAAATGGTTACAAAATAATAGAAGCAATTTGGAAAACTTTATTATGAAACTCTATATAATTTTTTTTTACCTATTTTAATGAATTATTAATATATATTTTCATTGGGTCGCAAGGATTTTTTTATAAAATATTATCTTATACATTTAATGAAATTATTAATTTAGTACATTGGTTTATGTCGGGAATGGAAATAATTATTATCTAATCGAAATTATTAATTTATTGAATATTCACTTATCGGGATTTAATTGTATAACTTATTTAATATAAAATTAATTACAAATTTGTCCTCTTAACACCTCCCCTTAAACTTGCAACTTAGCCTTTAACGACTTTTGGAGCAGCTCTCCATGTGCAAAAATCTTTAAACTTTAAAACTTTAGTGATCATATCGACAACTTGAGTTGAATCGCCTTCTTCCAACACATTCTCAGATGAAATGGTACAAGGTATCTATGTGTTTGCTTTTGTCATGGAGAATAGGAACTCTTTCTTAAAGCAATGGCCAATATGTTATCAACAAAAATTTCATTGCTTCATCTTGCTCAAATTTCAAAAAAACCTTTAGCAACCTCTCAGACAAATGATAAGACATACACAAAAAGTAGCTGCACCATATTCGGCTTCACAAGTTGAAAAGAGTGACAATTGTTGCTTCTTAGAACTCCAAGCAAACACAACAACACTGATGAAGAAAACAAAGCCACAAGTACTTTCTCAGTCATCAACATCTCCTCTCTAATCACTATCACTACGTAGACAATCCATTTTTACCCATCAAAGTTTATACATACACATATATATATATATAGAAATGTACATATATTTTTAAAATATAATAAGAATAAAATATAGTATTAAGCCTAAATTGACCACATTTCAATATATTAAGGCATGAGGATTACATGAAATTTTATTTTATATAAGCGTTGAAAAAGTAGTATTTGGATTTAATACAATATATTTTATTATATATTTAGCCTAAAACCTAATTAAATAGCCATAATGGGACAAATTATTTAATTTGCCTTGGCTTTAAAATTTAAGTCTAATTTCTATATATAAAATATCAAGGCAAAAGCTAACGGTCTAACATATTAGACATACACACATACTAGAAGTCTGGTTTGAGTCGAAGGGATGACACTACGTGCCTTTTATTTTTTGTGGCTATGAAATGACACATGGTAACACGTGGTTGGTCCACGTGTTGAAAGATGCCACATCGACATCTTCTTTCACTACCTTGGATAGCCGAGAATGGCGGACTTTCCATGTTCGTTCAACTATGTTCTAAGCCATTTTTAGTCAATCTCTTCTTGCGATTTCACCAAATGGTGAAATCACATAATAGACATGAAATACTATGAATCGAGACAAAAAATTATTCTTTGTTCGTACTTTTACTCGATTAAAATTGAACATGAAGATTCATAAAGATCAATATTTGAGAAGTTACCTTTTTGAGATTTTATTCAAATTTTCACAAAATAAGAAAAAATCAAAGTTCCTTGGACTATCATCATCAATATCATAAGAACATTCGATTAAATCTTCAAATTAATCTTATTTTCAAAATTTTCCCATTATATTCAAGATTGATATCTCTGATAAGTCATTTTTACTCTATATTTTTCATAAGATTTTGAGCTTAATTTGCTAAGAATCTCTAATAAAATCTTGCAAAAATCATGCTTTTGATAAATAATGTTGGTATAGTTCTTAGAATCAATTAAGGAGTAAACAAGTGTTTTAATGCAGATTTGGAGCAAAAACAACAATTAAAGTAAAAAATGCAGAAGTCGAGACTTGAAAAGACATAGCCGAGGCTAAACAGAGAAAGAAAACAACAAAAATTAGTCTATCGAGCCTCAAATGGGAGCCCTCGATATGACCCTCGACTTTAGTCAAAGCGATCGAGCATCATTTTGAAGAAAATACGTTGTCTAGCCTCAAACCTTGACCCTTGACAACTGTATTGTCAGAAGAATTCTTCAACAAAATTTCCTCAAGCCTCAATAATTTGACCCTCAACTCTCTCAATTTTACCAGTGATAGAGTAATTGAAAAAACATATGGTTTACTTAAGAATTCCCCGAGGTCGAGCCTGATCTTACTGATATATAAGCCTCGACCAATAGAGCACGTGACCCTTGACGAGTGTTTTCACAGATTATTTGCGTGCATGAAAAGTTACCAAATTCTATTAGAAAGGACCTGCTGAATATGCCACGTGTTAAATAAAGATTGCCAACTTTTTGTGCCTAGTAGTTTATAAATAAATGTGCAAGCGTGCATTGTAAAGTATGCACCAATAGTGTAAATCAATATTAACGTAGAGTAGATTTCTGAAGGATTTTTGAGTAAAAGAATTTTCATTTCTTTTTACTTGAAAATTTCCTTTGTTTTCTAGGTAAAATCAATTTAACCCATTGTTTGTAATTTTCTATGATTTTTTGAGTAATTAATTGATTCATCTTTTGAGCTTGTTTCATTCTTTCTAATTCGTGCTTATTTTGATAAATCCATAGAGAAATAAACTCCAATAGCTTAGGGATTACGAATCCAATTCCTGATTTAGTCTGATTTCAAATGCACTTTCAAGTAAATTTGATTAGGTGTTTGTAATTAGTAATTTGAATTTAACTTGTGGTTTTCAAAGGAATAGTGCATTCTTTTAGATCCACGATTGATTTCAATTGAATAGATCTGTGGTTGCTAATGGAGTCAATCTTAATTACCTCTTGCCAAGGAATGGGTGAAGACTTCCTGTCACTTGTTTCAAAAAAATTCATTGAGTTGTCTTTTTTAAAACAATGGATTCCTATTCTTTATGTGGATCTAGTTAAAACTTCATATTACTGGTTTTAGCTAGATCTAGAACTATTGACTTTGAGAGGAGCTTTAATTTAAATTAGAGAATCTAGTGGTATAAACACACCATTTCAACAACTTTTAAGAAGTTTTTATCATTAGAAATCATTCTGATAAGGAATTGGTCAAGCAACCCTAAGCTACTATTTCACAGAAGTTACAGGATTATTTCTAATTTTACCCATTAAACATTTGTTAATATTTCTAACTTAGTATAGTTTATTTTTCCTTTATGTTCTTTTAAAATCTTTCTCTAGCTAGACAATTAATGGGATTGAGAGTATATCAGATGCCAATCATTCCCTTGGGACCAACTTAAATCATTTACTATGCTACAATTGATGGGTGCGCTTGCCCTGTGAGATTGTAGTTGTTGATTTATGAAACATTTATAAATTTGAAAAACTCGGTCAATGATAAGTGGAATTTGAACCTTCAATTTCACAAATCACATTTTGTTACCATAACAACTTAAAATCGATCTCAAACAATCCTAAACTAATCTCCATGAATAAGATTCAAAATTGACTCGATAACTGCACTTCCCATTATAGCCTAGTTGTTTTTTGTTGTTTACAGTTCCTTCTAGGATCTTTCTGATGTAGTTGACTTCTTTTCATATACTTAGCATCTTATGTAGTAGAGTTCTTTAAATTGTAGTAATTCGTTCTTTACAATTTACCTATATAAACCCTTCTTTAGTTCAATCTTTTCTCTTTAACAAATTTGCCAATAACTCTCAAACCTTCTTAAATTTTCTCTAAAATCTCACTAATAACTCCTTATTGCCCTCTTCATATCCAGAGATTAACAATAAATAAATTAAGATTTTGATAATATAAGTCAAAGTCTTCTTATTATTTCGTTCATCTTTCTATGATAAGTCTTCATTGATAATCTCTATAGTATTTCTTGATTGAGAGGATTATGGATGGGGTGAAGGGAAACATGAGATAATGAATAAAGTAAGAGATTGTCCTATTAATTACATTATAATTTAGATGCATTCACAACAGAGAAAAATCTTATTCAAGGTTGTCAAACAATTGATTCTATTTACAACCACCAAAGCGTTTGTAGAATCGAAACGTAGAAACGATAGTTTCCATAGTCTTTGTGAAATATCATGCAAAATCTATGAATATGTTTATGATAGCCATGAAAACGCTCAAAATATATGATAGAAATGGAGAAGTTGTCCTTTTTTTCCCATCAAAACACTTAATATAATCTAACATGCATAGAAAAAGGATAAATAGAGTTGGAACTAAGTTTCTTTTTCACTATTTTATTTGAAATAAAAAAAAAAGTTATTAATGAAAAGAAACCAAACATTTCAACTCACCTTGAACTATTGATGGTATACTATAAAGTAAAAGATTATATGTAAACTTTGCTGATGGAGCTAAAGCTTGAATGAATGCTATAAACGTTAGATAGGAAATTGGGAGAGAAAGAAAGAGAAGAAAAAATTGTAATAGGATATAGAAGATCATATAGTGCCCAAATAGTTGATAGGCTTCTAGAAGCTCTATTTTAGTTTATTTTAGCTCAAATGATTCAAATGAATAAACTTAGTTAATTTAGTTAAAAACTTACAATTATATTGACTTAAATGTTAAACTAATGGGTCCCAATTTGATTTTAGTGAGAAAAAAATAATTCAATCTAATGCTCTAAACACGTCATTCTTAATTTAATAAAATAAATCATACCCACTGATAAATCATGCAAACATTGGATAAACAAAAGAAAGCAAAGGATACAAGAAAATTAGAAATGACTTGTATCAAACCTTTGCTTTGTGGAATTATATGTGATTGTGAGTGCAAGTAGTGTACTAGTGAGTTGATACGTATGTTTCAAGAGTGAAACATTCTATGGATTCAGAAGGTTGTACCATAGTCCCCTACCAGCTCGCTAGTATGAAGAAGTTGCACCTAAATTATGTGCATTAGCAAGCCAGTAGGTTTACCATCACCTCGCCAGTCGTTGCGCATTAAATGCTAGTCTATTTTTTGAATATCTCTACTAATGGACATTTGACTCCATGAAGCATATTTATACACGAACACTTGAAGTTTTAAAGTGACTAAAAAGCCTTCATTTGCTATCAAACAAAGAAATCACTTATCCTCTTATTTTGCCTCTTTGTAAATCAATTCAAGCCCTGGTTAGAGTTGAAAGAAAAGGGTAATGCTTTGCTCATATTCTTGCAATTCTTGTAAATAGCACTACATTACATGTGCTTAGTGAAACATCTTGTGTAGCTCATTCAAGCATTGCTTTGCCTATGATCAATATAGTGGCATGAGTCCTCATTATAGGCATTGGTGTGATCGTGGAGATTAAAAGGTGGATCAAACTTCACGTTACATTACAAGCTTGGTCTTCTCAACCTTATTCTCTTTGTTTTCATCACTTTACATTGTTGTTAAGATTACTTGTGCATTTCAAATTATCAACAAAGTTGCAAAGTAGGGAAAAATTGCATAAACATGTAATTCACATCCACTGAGTATTTTACTAGTGTACTTAGTTATTTTCATTAAATATATAAACTTGCAAATCTACTAGAGTTCACATGAAAATCTTATTCTGTACTTCCTTAAGTGACCTTTATATCTTAAATTGGAGATTATGAATAAAATAGATTGTGGGGAGTACTAATAATTAGTTTAAGAATCATAATTTTTTTAATGGAAGTGTTTGATATATCTTAAGTTATTTCATATGGTAATTGTCACATTTATGACTCGTTTACTTCACCATATAAAATAAGAGGGGATTAGAATTCCAATTCAACAGGAATAGGATTGTAATGGCTATTATAATATTTACTTAGTATAAAAGTGAAACAAATAATTTGTATTTATTAGAGAAAGGATAATTGTATAAGTAATATTTTTAAAATAGGGATATTTATGACAAAGTTTAAATATATATCATTGAATGACAATACATAAGTGTGGAGACATGAATTGCTATTCATCATTTCACGTAATAATAATTTATTATGAATTGTCATTCCTTCAAGAGCATCTTAATAGTAATTTTACATCGAACGAACAGGAAATGAATAACTATTCATACTAAGTGAACTGGTTGTTAGTACTTAAACTTTTTCAATTTTTACACAATTAATTACCCAAAGTTTAAGAGTGTCAATTTAGCATCTAAAATTTACTGAATTTTGCAATTATCTACCCTTATTTTGCTAAGTTTGTAATCGGTTACCCAAATTTGCCCATATTTGTAATTAATTACTTTGCATAGGTACTATAAATGACATTGAAAAGATTGTATTAATAATTTGACACTTTTAAACATTATGATACGGATGAGAATGCTACATGAGTTATAAAGCAAAATTCAATGAAAAATATGAAAAAAAAAATATTTAAAAATTTTTGTATTTTGTGATTTTTAGGTTTTTGGATTAGATATATATATATATATATAAACATAAAAAAAGAATTGAATTGTTGGATATGACACATTAATAACTAATTTAAATTGAGGTTTCATTGATCTTTAATTCATATGATGCATAACTAAAGAGAAACATGGATTTCACTATTTGATCAATATGATGCATGATCGAATAAATTTGAAGAATTGTTTTTTGTAATTCCAAAAGAATTAGGGACAAAAAGACAAAAAAAAAAAACAAAAAAAAAAAAAAAGGTTTTCAAATGGAAAAAAATTCTTAAAGGATTTCATTCATTAATTGGTCTAAAAAATAATGTTTACAATAGCTTAAATACCAGTCCTTAACAATCATAAGTATAAGTGTCACCAAATAATCTTTCCTAATAAAATGTGTTAAAAGATATAACAAAAAACACAAACTATAAGGCACATGATTAAGTACACAACTAGGTGTGTTCTTAGAAAAAGTACACAAGTAGAAATGTGGGCGTATACTTTGGGCGTGTTTCTCTATAGTTGTAATAAAATAAGATCAATAAATGATTAAGAACATGGGCATGTTCCTAGGGTCTACGCTCCATGAAAATCACTATTTCTTTTTCAAGAGAACCATTTGACCACATAACCTACTGCAGTCTTGGTTCAATCTTTTAAGCACACATTGAATTATATTTTTTAGCTTTAGATCCCTATCATCACCATTCTCAAGCTTTAGAAGATTTTGCCACCATATTTGGATGGGTAAGTACCTAGATTGTCCATGAAAAACCTTACTAAGTACCTACAAATATAAAACTCAGAAATAGATAAGTAACATTACTTAGCCTACCTGGTTCAAGCATAACATCTAACAATCCTCTCCATCGATACTTAATATAGTCTCCTCAAACAAATATCTTTAAAAACCTCAGCTCTAACTCTAGATACCTCACATTTTGAATAACTCTAGTAAATATTATAAAACTACCCTAATCAAACCACTCATGTCACGCATCTCTCGAAAGCATCAAAAGATTTGTCTTTTCACTAACAATCTCCCTATCAATAGCTTCCAGTATTATTAGCAAAGACTCCTCTTTAGAAGGATTCATTTCTCTGTGTGTTTCCCTCACAACCTTCAAATTCATAGGAAACAACTTATTCTTTGTCCATAAACCAAAACTAAATAAGCGTGCTCCTCCCCTCATAAGTTATACTGTAAGTAAATAATTAAGGATGACCTAACAAAATACAAAAAACTCTCATAGGTAATATATCATACAACAATTCATTAAATTACTTACTAGGAATAGAAATAGGAACAAATACTTGCTTTGTCATTGGATAAATCCCCTGTCATCAAACTAGTACAAATGATATGATCGAGGATGAGGTTTAGTGTAGCTTCAATTTATTAATGAGTGTCATAGCTACAACTACTCGAATTTATTAAAAACTACACACACTGCTCCCTTCACCAAAAACTTGATGAGAAAAGTTTTTTTCTCACTATTACTAGTTAACTACTAGTGATACAATGAGATTTATCCTTACTACTCCATTAATTGGTATTTTCTTTCCAATAACTACTTCAGTAGTCTCCTTCTTATCCCCACTCCTAATACTTCCATCAAACTCCTCCACATAGCTACTAGGGGCACGCCTACCTTTTCCTCCTGAATCACATATAACTTGTAATTTGGACACTTGGAAGTCACATGTTCATATCCTAAACATCTAACACATTTTGTCTCATTACCTTAGTGATTTCACCTATGGAGTCTTATCAAAAGGTAAGTACACCCATCATTAGGTGTAATATAGTAAATTAGACCAAGTGTCATCCCACAAGTATTATAATTCATAAGTAATAGTATTAACTATCACCCTCTTAGCCAATTGGTGAATTCACATAAGAAGACAATAATTAAATATTTAGCAATTCAAATCGTGAAACCATACTTGTTCATTAATGTTCACCAAGATTGGAATAATAATATTTGGACATTGAAAGAGTTACTTATGTGATCTTAAAATACTATCAACTTCCTTATAAATTTCTTAAATTATGAGAATTCCTATTATATACTGCTGTAGAGATTGCTTAGACCCAATAGCCTTTAATCATTTATCAATAATTAATTGAAACATTTCTATATAATTGCTTCATATTACATTACTTTAATTAATTAATAAACAAATTAATTAATTCGCTCTATAAATTCCTCATCTAGGTTTAACCCTACTCCGATATATTTATGTTATCCTATGTTTAGGATGCATGTAACTTCATCTAACCATGCAGATTTGCTCTACACATACAACTTTCCTATATGCATGAGATCTAATCCTTGATTTCTACATGAATAAATAGAAAACAAGTCATTGAGTACAATTGGATTAGATTTTGGAAATGATAATTCAATAAAAATATTAATTTTGAACACAAATTCTCCTAGAGTTCTCCAAGCATAGGTATCATGAATTTACTCCTCTATAAGAATAGTCATAAAAATAGAATAAAAATAACAATATAAAAAATTCCTTTATATTCTTCGATCATAAATCTTGAGAGATTGAATGTTGATTTCGACTTTACTCATGTGTTCACGCCTTTTTTGGTTGGAGGTATTATCTTTGGCTCTCTCTAAGGTTTTCAAACGTTATAAGGTCTTCTCTCATGTTATTCCACAGTATGTTCCCTTCTTCTTCAATTGGCTCACTAAAACCTCTCTCTCACACACACACAGAGTAGGGCTAACTCGAATTATAAAAAAAACATAACTTCATGTTATGGGTGTGTTAGAAAAAGAGCATGGCAGAAGGTGTGTTCTTTCTGGACATAGATTTTGACCATTTAATGACATTGGATACTAGTGAGAAAACCGAATACCCATATATATATGCATATATATATATATGTTCGAGGGCTTCTTTTAGGTAGCATATCACCTCCAAATTAACTCAAAATTGTCTTAAACTTGACAGTTTCCTTTATTGTTCTCGAACTGAATTCAATGACTCTTAAAATAGAAAGGTAAAGAATTAATAAAGTCACTCAAAACACTCTAAAAACATACGAAAGCACATTAAAACTTGTCTATAAAAATAGGTACAAATATGATCCATCAGTGTCAAATTCAAAAGACCTATGCTTATTTAAACCTTTACAATCACTCTTTGCTTCTTTCTCATGATCTCTCAAATTATTACCTTTGCAACTCTTCTCATCATCAAACCGAAAAAGAATATTTGCCAATGTTGAATTTAGAAGAATTACTTTCGAATTTGTAGGAATCCTGCTTGCATTGCAACTCCACTTTTTCAGCTATTTGCATAGCCTCCTCTAATGTGTTGATCCTTTGCAACTCTATAACACTGACAATCTCAATTCATAACCTTCTAATAAATCAAGCAATAGCTCGCCTTTGAGTTATCATGACATTTACCTTATTTCATTATAGGAAATTTGAAACCTAATCAGACATTAGGTATATAATTACTATGGTTATTAATTGTGCATGCTAAGCTAAAAATAATTTCTGACCATCATTTAGTGTATCAATCCGATTTTATGTTGTTTGTGATGATATAAAAATATTACTTGCCAAAACTTTTGTAATTATTATAGACCCATTGTTCTTTTAAAATTATTTTTAGTTAGCACACCACTTCTTATGTCTTGTTATGAGGCATAGGAATCTCTAGGTTTGCTACTATGATAAAGGGTCTAGTAATCTTTGAATTCACCATCATAGCAAAACTACGAGTTCTTGAAATTTTTCTATCTGTCATAGTGATACATTTGTTTTATGAGTGAAAATGGGTTCACATTTTCAATGCTATTACATATATCTTGGTCCAATTGATTTATGTTTTTTTGTAATGACTAATTGATACCTTAATTAATCTATATTTTGCTAATTGTTTATTCATTGCATTATTCACTCTTGTTCATATGTGATGTAACATTGTATATATGGATCATCCACGTTGAAGTTATTATGTAAATACATATTCCACTTCATTAGAAAAGAAAAGAAAAAATTATATATTCCACAAAGATTATTTAATATTAATTAAAAAATTCATAGGAATTGTCTAATAATTGATGTATATCGGACCGGGAATATTTGCTTTTTGTTTTGTATCGAAAGATAAGAAAGAAAGAAAGGGCAAAAAAAAAAGGGCCTAGTTTTAGCCATGATGGGGCACTCAACGATTGCTTGAAATGTCAATATGCTTGTTTGTTAATTTCCTTAAAACTAGCAATATGGAATAATCTATGCGTGGTGGGTGGGTCCTAAGGACGATAGATGCTATTCGTAAATGAGGTACATGCGTGTCACAATCATTGACATTAAAGACACAATAATTTTTTTTGCTGTGCTGTTCTGGGTCATGAGTGGCTTTGTTTCTGAATCATATTCCCTCCCAAAAGTTATCAAATAAATAAATAAATATATATTTATATATATATGCAAGGCTTGTGATTTGATAATTAAAAGCACTGTTTGTCTCCTTTCCTTCCCCTATACATGGAACAATAATCTCGTTCACTATCTTTCCTGTCATTTCTGTTTTTACCCATCCTAAACCAGATATCATTAACTTTTGATTAAGAAAAACTAAATGAAGAAGGATGGAAAGAGTAGTATTACCTATAAAGAGTCTTTTTTTCTTTTTCTTTTTCTTTTTTTTTTTTTCTGGGACACAACTTGTATAAGTCTCTTGTTATCTATACTTATCATGATAAAAATATCACATGAATAAGAAAATCATATGTCCTAGGTTTACTATAAAATATATTGATGGCCGGGTTTTAGGAATTTTGGGGAAAAAAAAGTTTATTATTATATGAAAGTGGTACTTTAAGGAATTTAAAAGATCCTTAAGATTAAGAGCATGATCTTATGAATTTATCTATTTATGCGATATGCCTTGTGATTTATAATTAAATACTTGTTTAGACTTCTAATTTATTTGTTTTTTCATATATTGAAAGTAAATGTGTGTCTTATTTGCATGGTATGAATGGCTTGATTATTTGATAGGCAAAACCTAATATCTAATTGCACATTTTTCCATTTTCATTATTATATGTTTTCATTCATCTCTCTCTCTCTGTGTGTATATATATATATATATGTCCGTCCTTTTGTTCTATATGTATTCCCTTAGATTCATGAATGCACGGAGAATGATAAGCTAATAGTCACATGCAAGACGAGAATTTTTCATAGAACATGACATGATATGTTTTCGCCACGCATAAAAATAAATAAAATAAGATATCACCATTTAAATTGTGTTCCATGTTATATTATTTTCGTCCGTTATTTCTATAGTTTACTCATTTCCATGGTTGAAATTATCGTCTTAAATTCACTTTATTTTGGGAATGGCTAAGAAAATTAAAAAGTAACCTTTCTTTTAATTTTTGACACTTACGCATCCTATATTTCTTTATTTTGTGTTAATAATAAATAAAGAAGAAATGGCAACTTTTTGTTTGTTCCTTATATGATTTCATAGACTTAATCAAATTATATAAATAAAATATTATTAAAAATCCGGAAGGAAAAAGTGTGGAACCAGAAAATGCCCGCTCCAAATCCGAAGGATGATCGGCCTATACCGAAGAAGACTCTGCTGTAGCAACTGATAATGCAACCTCAAGTCCCAATTCTAAGTAGCTTATTAGGATAAAAAGGTACAGAGAAAGGCGTTCAAATGAAAGTGGGCATTTCGGCCAAAAAAAGAAAAAAATTAAAGTGGGCATAGATTGATGGAAGACGTGTAAAAGATAATTGGTTGCCACCCAACATTGATATCACAACGGTTTGGTTTGTGGTTAAATAAATAAGGAATCGAGACCATGGAAGTGAGGCCAATTCCTGATTTCATGGAACCAACGGCTTCCAAGGTTTGGTCCTAGCTCCTTAAGGATTGGATCCATGAAATATATATATTTTTATTTCTTTAAGAAAACAAAAGAAATTGTATATTATATAATTTCATTTAAGTACATAAGTATATATGTATGAATATATGATTATATATATGAGTAGGGCTATAAACCAACTAAGCAAGCTTTTAAAGACTTGATGTAACCTCCAAGTTTTTCCTTGAATAAGTTTAAATAGTAGATTTAAATTAATGAAATTTTAATATAATTTGAATGAATGATACATTAAATAAATTTTAATTACAATAGCTTTTATAAAATAGTTCAAGTAAGAATAGAAACTTAAAGTTTTAATTGAGTCATTTTAAGTTGTTTATCAATATTTTGCTTTCATATTTGTTTAGAAATTTGAATTTAAGAAATTTAACTCTTAAATCATAAAGAATATCAATATAGATTTTTATGAGAAATTTTCTAATTAAATAAAATTTACAATCCAAATTTATCAAACATTGCATTGATTTCAAGTAATTGTTGATTTTAATGCATTAGATCTGTAGAAGCCATTTTGTGCTTTAAATCGAGCTCAATTTTCTAAAAAATTAAGCCTTTAACCATACCATGATTACATACAACCACACACACACAATAACCCTTAAATACCTCTAAAATCAACATTTCCTTATATATATGTATATTAGAGATACATATCAAATTTTTGAAACAAAGATCACACCATTCTTCTCCTTGTGATAGACGTACTTTTACACACACACCCCTTTCCTCTTTCAAATTCTCTTCTCAAAATTGTCAAGAAACCCAAGCTAAACTCCTATCATGAAGTCAATATACAAATAGGTAAGCTTAACTCTTGTTATCACCTTGTTAATTTTGTAAAATAAATAAGTGTAAACTAAAGTTCTTGTTAGTTATTGATATATATATATATATATATATTATATGTAAGGCTATGTTGAGTGTTGTGTGTTAGATAAGTGAAGCTGAGTTATGAAGTTGAGGTTTAAAGTTCTAAATCATGGATGATACGGATTATGGTTAGTTGGTTGAAGTTGATGGGAGAGTACCTAAGTGTTGGAAGATATGAAGGTGAAAGGGGTGAATATGAGTCTTGTATGTTGATAGTAGAGTATATTTGATGGTAATAAGACCTTTTAAGTTGGCTGAAATGTGTAAAATTATGAAGTTGGAAGTGTTGTTCATTGGTTTTTTCATACATGGCGTAGCAGAGACCGTGGCACATTATGTATGTTGTTCTGGGTTGATAAGCCCCTCAACATTTGGCATGCCTGTATCCATGTTTGGTTGGATACGTCCCTCCATATAGAGCATGGCAAGAGGCATGGTAGCCTTTGTTCCCAACTTAGTTGGATTCACACCCTTGATCTGGGGTATGGTATGGGGCGTGGCGAAACCTATTCCTTGGTTTATCTCATACGCTTTCCATATGGGGCATAGTGAGGGCCGTATGGGCGTCTAATCTTATTTCATCTTATGAAGTTTTGATGATAACAAAATAAGTAAAAGAGAACTAATTAAATTATTAATTTTGTAGATTTTTAATTGAAAAGATATAATGATGAATAGTATTAGATTACCCAAAAGCTTATACAAAATGTTCAATATTTAGTAAGTTCAATCCTGTAGGAAATCTAGAGACTATGCTGGAAGAACAAAAAGAGCTTAAATTCAACCTGGAGGATACTTTAGAAGGTAGATGTGTTCATTAAGACTTAAAGTATAGAATGATCAGCTCTCTTCATTTAATGGTTAATAGATTTTCAAGACCTAACTCCAAAAGATGAATACATTTAGGTAATGTATTCATATGTTCCACTGAATTGGATTACAATGTACGGGGATTATATCAAAATAAACAATTTTTTATGAGGAATGTTGCAATGCCGTATTCAACAATTTAGATTAATTGATATTACAAATATTATATAAGTACTATGAAGCCGTTATCTATCATAGATATAAAGATCAACAAAGTACGTGGGGATTTGAAAATTGGATCATGTTTAACATTCAAGAGCTTCAAGATAAATATGAGCTGAATTGCTCTATTTTTTTTATGAGATGAAAGCTATAACAATCGAGGCCTGGATGACTCGATGGAGTTTATGACAATCAAGGCTTAGATGAAGATGAAGTCTATGTCAGTCGAGGCCTAAACGACTTGATGAATTCTATATCAGTCGAGGCCTACACGAAGATAAATTCTATGTCAGTTGATGCCTGGATGAAGGAGAAGTCTATGTCAGTGAAGACCTAGATGATCTTTACAAGATAAATGAAAGATAAATATCAAGTAACAAGCATCAAGTTATTATGATCTTATCTAAATATACAACATCATTCATTTTCGAATTCATTTCAAGATATCATTTAAAAAGATACTAAAGATATCAACCCGTGAAAAACAAGGAAAAGCTTATCCACATCTTGCAACAAATTTTTTAGATGTTGAAGATCATAATATGATATCCCAAAGCCTCCTTTAAATATATTATGAGATAGAGAAACAAAAGAATATAAATACGCTGCAATAAGAATTCGACTCTATCTCAATTGAATTCTTTGAACTGTTTTGTGTACTTAATTTCTTTATTGCAACTTTATTGCTTTTGCTAATTTCTTTGTTGACAGAAAGAACTTGTTGTAGCCTTCTAGCTTGTTAGTTTACGAGATTAGCTTTATAGTATTGACCTTAGCTTGAGGAAAGTTGTGAGAATCGAGTAGAGTGAATTGTACTATCTTGTAAATTGTTTTTAATTGGATTAGTGGAAGATACTCGTGTGGATTACAATGTCTCCGGCTTAGAGCTGGAAGAGTAAATTAACGCACAAGGCGGAACCACTCTATATCACTGACTTAGCCACTCTTCCCTACTCTTTTAATTCCTTGTATTTTCAATTTCGCTATAATTGCTAAATTTGTTCTCACATGTTTAACTTAAAGGGGATTTTAAATTTTAAAGGCTCAAAATTTCATATTTTGGTTATAATCAATTCAACTCTTCTTCTTGATTATAAAAGTGGGACAAACACATCTTTCATATGTCCCTTGTGGATCTTTAACCTAATTTATGTCCTTTTTTTTTCCATGTTAGATCCTTAGTAGTATGAGTCTCTTTATATCATAGGAACTTAAATCTAAACCCAGATTTTTTGAGTGATTATTATGACGATTGAAGTGATATGCAAGGGTGAGTAACTTAAACCTTTTCACATTGCTTGTGATTGTCAAGTAGTGGAACATAGTATAAATATAATTGAAATGGATCAAATGCATGGTAATGGGAAATCTTGTATGTAATGTGTAGTAAATGAATTACAATTTCTAATATTCAAAGTGACAATTACTTGCCTGATAATGATTGTGTAGCATAAATTGATGATTGTCTAAAATTAGAATGACCACTAAATAATATGAGATAAAGTTTATCGGACCTTAAAACTTAAGATGACATGCATTACATGACATCATGTATGCATTAGTATGGTATTCATGTCACGTATTAATATTTTAATCTTGTGATAATGCTTTGGTGAGTTTAGTGAATCCAGTTAAGGTTACCATAGGGTTGTTAGCTTCATGAGAACTATGCAGGCATTAAAGGAGGTCGCCTGTGTTGAAGTTGGCTTTAGAGCATTAATACTTAGTGGGGATTTCCAAGTTCTAAATAAAGTGAAGAGTATATATATTATATTTATTTACAAATGATAAGTGAATTTGAAAAGAGTTCTCCTTCTTTAGTTTTCGGATTCTTATGGGCATGAATTGCTCAACTAATCCTTCATCCCTTAAGGAGGGTATAAATCCCCATAGGTATAGATTTCAGTCATCCAAACCATGTTTGTTACATATATTTGATTAATGCATTGCATATAATTATTAACTAGACTTGTTTGATATTGATTAATTGTGTTAAGATTTTGTTATTCACTAAGTTGTTATACTCATGCTCCTTTAAACTGTTGTTTATAGGAAGTTAAGCAAGAAGACTAGGATTGAGACCAAGTATGGGAGTAGTGTAGAAAGTAAAGCTATGTATTTGTGTTTAAGCAAGGAAGAACTTGTTATGTAATAGAGACTTAGAATTTAATGTTTGTAATAATATGAGTTTATTAGAGTGTTATCTTTTGTATTTCTTTGTTTATAGGCTTAGGGGAAGCCCATGAAGGTAAAGTTGTAAGCTTTTATATTAAGTTTTCTTTAGTCTTTGTGAAGTTATTTTTATATATGGCTTACAAATATGCAATGTCTTTCTTGTTCTAAACAATCTTTGATCTTGTTATAGCTGTTCATGACACAGGGCATGTTAGTTGTACAGTACTCATGTAACTTCCTGGAGGCCTCAGTTAGTTACATGATGTATCATTATTACTTAGGTATCTTATGGGGGTGTGGCACTTGAGCTCGGCCCGTCTAAAATTTACCAAGCTCAAGCTCGAGTCAAGCTTTTTATCATGCCTGAAATTAAAGTTCTAACTTGGCTCGTTTAGTTAAATAAGCTTAAGTTTGAGCTTAAACTCGGCTTGTGTGTGAAACAAGCTTGAGTCAAGCTGAGTTTTTTATCGAGCCTAAAATTTAAGTTTGAGTTCAATTCATTTAAATAGCCTGTTTTCCATTTTTTAAACCTAAAATAATATATATACATAATTATTAAATAAAAATTAGTTTTTATTATTTTATTATGTAGCTATGGATAATACATCATGCATAAAAAATTCACAAATATGTTAACAAACTTATTAATGGGCCTGTTAACAAGCCTAGTCGCGAGCCTGTTTATGAACCTAAACAAGCTTATTTACGGGTCGACTCATAGCCTAAATCAAAGCTCGAGCTTTACTCGTTTAAATAAACAAGCTTTACTTTAGGCTTAAGCTTGACTCCTTTACTAATCGAGTTCAAGCCAAGCCAAGCAAGCCAAGCCAAGTTTGAAGCTAAGTAGCTCGGCTTGTTTGCAACCCTGTATATGAGTACACTTAAATGTAGAAATATATATATATATATATATATGAGATAAGATTTATAAGAACATACATGTACTAAGATATATTTGTGTGTTTGTGAAATATAATCCATAAGAAAAATTCGAAGCATTTTTCCCATTAGTTGATTTGAACATTTCAATTTTTGAAGGGGGACGTTAAACCTTATCTCCTTTGCAATTTACATAGATTACATGTGGATCTTTGACAGATAAATTTAAACAAGTGGCAAGGGAAAAATTTTACAACAAATTTTAAGTTCACCTTAAAGGTGTATACATATCCACTAGTTAGAATCATATTATCATAATTTTGATTTTCATTTGAGAAGAAAAAAAAACCTTCAGTGTGTGTTGGTCACGTTTGTTAGAAAAATCACATCGTGTCTAATTTTGTTATCAATTAATTACCTATTTGAAAAACCTGCATTGCCATTCTATGAGGCTCTTCCTTTTTGCATACAGCATTACCACTCTCTTTCGCAGCATCCACTAATTCAAAACTTAATTTGAAGCCATATTTTGACCCAAGCATTTATCTAATTTAATTCCTTGCTTTTGAAAAAAACCTATTAGTACCTATGAGTTTTGCAAAAGGTGCCATTAGTTTTTTTTGTGTAATTTTCAAAAAATATATCTATATATTACGATTTGAAAAAAATGATTTTTTTATTTATAAAATAGAGTAGAATGTAAAGCTTGCTAATCTGGTGTGTGGTTTGGTGTCGAGGAGACAGTGCTCCCACCCAATTAGCAAAATTCATTAAAGTATTCATCCTCCTTGCTGGTATAATCGTTTAAGTCTTAATGCTAGTGGTTTACCCGATTCCAGTCGCTGTTGCGTCCATATGCTTCAAGTGTTGCAAGGCCAAATCTAGACTTATGCTCGTCCAACTGCTGAACTCCTAATAAAATCATATAACCAATTAAAAAATTTGTATTCAATAGTACTCTACGACTAATTTTTTAGAAAGTATACTTATCGAAATAATAAAATGAATTACATATAAAGATATAAATATTCAAAAAATAAGTTTATTTAAAATATCAATGTTATAAGTGATTAAAAAAAATTAACGTTTAAAAGATAAATTCATTTAAGGTATCAACGTTTTAAATGATCACATTGTTATTCTCTCCTTCTACCTTCTTTCACTCTTTAACTTGTTTTTTCTTTGATTTGACCTTATCATTGTATCTGATTTCATTTTAAGGTCGTTACACACCAGTAATAACTTATTTTTACCTTCGTTGATAATTATACATTATACATGTTCATTGGATACTTTCTCTTTTATACCTTGGATTGCAACCCAATCAGCATAAGTATCATTATTTCTTTTAACAATAAACATAAAATGAAATTTATCAAAACAAGGAAGCAACTCGAAAAAATCATCATAAAAAACATCTTCATCAATAGGGTAAAATAACATTAGAAGGTAATTAATTCATAATCTTACTTCTATAATAATCCCTAGGAGTTCTCATTTTGAATTTAGGAAAATATTTGTTAAATATCGGAGGGAGCTTGTGACATAATCATTTGCCTCTGAATAGGGACAAGAGGTCAGAGAGTATCATCTGATTATTACATTTTACCCTCCTACTAGACCAAATGGGGAATTGCGTCCGAGGGATGAGGAGAAACAATTCCTATTTCTTCTCTCAAATTTTACCTAGCGCTCTTGGAAAGTGATTATTGTTTTTGTCTTGTCTATAGATGTCAAATCATTTGCATATGACGTGGTGTATATCTCCATTAACATATATATAATTATAGAATTAAATTTGACATTCCGGTCTAGTGTCTACTTTGCTTCTTATCCTTGCTCTAATTTCATAAGCCTTCGAAGATTTTATTAGGGCATGAAATATAATATGTTTATAAGGTAAAATTAAGCAATCAAATGCAATTCGTGTGATACGAAGTATAAGATTGCTGGGAGCTTTTATACTTCAGTCAATTAAACCATCTAATCGTTAAAATAAATATAGTAATTAAAATATTAACTATTTTAGTGGTTCGATAACATTTGAATATGATGTGATCTATTCGATAGTAAATGAACGATAAAATTTTTTTTAGATTGGCAAAGGCTAATTAGTAGGATAAATTGTTCTCTTTAATGACTATTGTTCCACATATTGTATTACGAGGACACACTCAATTTCATATTTAAATTACTTGAAATTTGTAGGATCGATATCTAGTGGTGTTTGTTATATAGAAAAATTGGTTGTAAAGAAATTACTAGCTAAATTTGTAACACCATACATTCACTTTATCTTAATGTTCGAACAAGAAATATGTAATTAGTTATTTAAAATAAAGGGAATTATAAAGCAATAATCCAACCTTAAAAATCTAAATTATTTAAGCATGTCTAATATAAGTTATATCCATTGCACTAGCTTTTTCATAAACTAGTATAATTAAAATTTAACCGTAAATATTTCCTCTACGTGTGTGTAGCTTTCTTTATTTCTAAAATTAAGCATTTATCTCCTTTATCTTTTGAAAAATGCTTTCAGTAGAACAACCATTTTATCCTTTAAACTGGTGATACAAATTATTTTTGGTATTTTTAAATTATTTTTAATTGAGATTATAATTGTAAAATAAGATCTAAGTAATCTTTATAAATGATTTGGGGTTGTAATTCTCAATTTCACAAATAAAAAGTCTAATGTGAATGCGACAAACATGGAGGAGAATATTTGTAATGCATCCTAAAAATCTATAACTAGTATTACTGATATTTGATGTTTGATCATGTCTCCAGCAAAAATTACACTGGGTAAAGAGCCTCAATCTATAAGAATTTTATTATTATTTATTAAAATGAATTTAAGTCGTTATATTTTTACACTATAATTGATAAACTTTAGGATAAATCAAAATACATCATCCATACATTAATTTTATGCGCTTTTAGCATATCATTGAATCGTGTATTTAGTCCTTCAAATATTAAAAAAGGTGTTTTTGTGCTCTTGCATAAACATTTTATCCATAATGTAAGTATGTCTTCTTATTTTCAAGTGTTTTTTTTTTTTTTTTACTATTTAATCTAAGGATGAGATCATAAAAAACTACTGCTTGTCTTAGGGTAAAATTGTAAAAATATGATTAAATTAAAAATTAAACACACATAAATAAAAATTTTAAAAATTTATTTATAATTTAGCTAATCTTTGTGTAAACTTTGAACATTTTGGGACGATGATAAAGATCATGAATATAGGCTTGTTTTCATTAATGGTTGCATCCTTAATAGCTTCATGCTGAAAAGCATAAACACCTAAACAAGATCAATCTGACAAATTAGTCCGATGCCTTTGCTGCTATACCTAGAAGCTATGCCATCACATCAATCAACTTCCTTACACAGATTTGCTGGCACTGGCTCTCAACCAAGCTTTTGGCACCGCGATTTCCGACTAAATATGCGTGCAAGTCAAGGAAAACATGGAAAAAGGGTTCTCTATATTTTTTGGTGCCCGCATCCCATGCATCCGTACGTTTTTAAATAAATTATTTATTTAAAAATAAATATTTTTATTTATAAATAAATTAAATAAACTAGATATAAATCAAATAAAAATAAAAATAAAAAACAATCATCCAAACAGATCTAATCAAAAAAGCAAATTATTATAGAAATGGCATTATAATATTTAAAAATTAAAATAAAAAAGTTAAATTATAGTTCTTCCATGTTATGTCTTGTAAATAAATGCGGTCATAATGATTCCATCATGTAAATACAATAATAAGTTTCCACAAGTCTGGAAAATCGCTTTTTTATTCTTCCCTTATATAACCAAGAAATTTACATTGATATAATAGATAAAATTAACAAATTATATTGTTCTTTCTTGAAAGACAACTCATGTAAGATAAGACTACATTCAAACTTGTACATCCCAAGTGTTCCACTGCGTTTGAGATGTAACTTTTTTTACCCTTAATCTACACAGAATGTTAGTTAGATTTTTTATTTTTGCTAATTAGAGTATGTCATATAGGATATTTATTCATATCATACTAAATATCCTATCATACTTAAGTTTCAAATAGATACCGAGGATTATAAGGGTTATGGATAAAATTTTTTCAAAATCTGCTTTAATAGTATATAATACATATATAAAATCTTTGTACTTTGTGTGGATCTTAAAACCTTCATAAGATATTTAATATCCTATATCTAAAGTTATTAAATACTATTTATAAATTAAAAATATAGTATGATTTTTACCGAATAAATAATTTAAATAATAAAAAAACCCAAGCACACGTGGTTCTACCTAAGCAGTTAAATCAAAACCGTTCTGGGATTTTTTCCTTTTTCTTTTTCTCTTCTTTAGCCTTATTTCTCCCATAGTTAGGTTTTCAATTTCTTTGTTGTTATTGTTCTCCATTTCCTTCTGCCTTTATTATTTCCTTTCTTTACCCTTCTTCTTCCTTTAGTCCACTTATTGCACAATCTCGTTTTCTTTTTTTTTTTTTAATTTTTCATTGCATAAATTTAAAATAACAAAGATAGCAAAAAATTATTTTTTTCAAACATCATGATTTAAATATATAAAAAAAATATTTTTTTAAATAACATAAATTAAAAATATATGAAAAGATAAAACAAATTTACAAATTTCATGTTGTTCAAAAATCTCATCAGACAAATTTCAATTTTTAGGCCTAAAATTCAAGAATTTGCATCTTATAAGATAAGGTATGATATTCGACCAAAAAAAAAAAAAAGATAAGGTGTGATAAAGTACAGTGCAGGTTAAAGATTTATACCATAACTGGCTTATACTTGCTCTCCCATTACCAGAAATTTAGGAATTTTGGTATTGTTTGATTTTTCAATTATGTTAACAAATAACAATTTTAAATCAAACTTTTAAATATATTAATGATGCATATAATTTACAAAAACGAATCCAAAATGAAATTACAATCATTAACTGTTTTTAAAACCTCAAATTGCAACTTTTTTAGAACTAAGTTGGGAAATCAATTTCCTTCCATCATAAGTAGAAATTTATAAACATAAACTTTTAATATATAATTACATTTTTCCATCCTTGAATTGATGGCATTGAAAGCAAATCCCATTAAATAAATGAATGGAATCACCCCATAAATGATTTCAAACATAAAATTACTCTCTTTATTTCATTTCATTCCTTTTCACCATACTATGAACAGCTTTACTAGAGGTGTGTGATTCACCCTTGAAAGTAATGGTCCAACAAAGGGCGGGAATACCGCAATCTACTTTTGAAAATAACAGACACAAAAGCAAATCCAAACATAACTTTCTTTTGACCATTAAATAAATAAATAAATGAAAGAAAGACATGCTTCCTTACACCCCACCCTCTTTCTAGTTTCTCACGCGTATCATGTGGAAAAAGTTGTTGTTACGAGCTTAATGTCTCGTTTATGTCTCTGTAAATAAACATTTGACACACATCATAAGATATTCTTTTATTTTAAAGATTTTTTAATTTTTTTAATTACATGTATCAAATTATTTATTTATAAAAACACAAAAAAAAAGTATTTTAAAACAGCAAACCCCTCTTTGCATCATACTGATCCTACTTCCTCCAATCTCCATTGGCCTATTCATTCTACTTATTATTTTAAACAATTATTTCACATTGGTCATCTTAATATTTTAATTAAAAATTCATACAACAAATTATTAAATAAATAAATGTTGATCTCTCTTCCAATTCACTGACATTCCTCAGTTTCTTTGCAGAGTTCAACTTTTTTGTCTATTCTGCCTAGGGATTAGCATCCAGCTCCCTTAGTTTTGCTTTGCTCAGTTTGTTCTGGTCTGATGATGACAAGGTACAAGTTACAACATTTAATTCAGTAACACCCATATACTTTATGCAGTTTGCATTTAAGTTAGACCATATCACATGTGAAACTTTTAATGGATCTTCTCTGCCTTTTGGCCTTTTTTAAAACCTTTTTGAGTAATCATTCTTAAATTCTTTGACAACTTTTGATCTTTAATCGTTGCCTGATATCAAGAATCAGTCAAATCAAGTTCAAAATTCCATTCTATTAACTTCTGTAATTGATGGCCAAAAAAAAAAAAAAAAAAAAAACTTCTGTAATCAATAATCATATCAAATTTTTTGTGGGGCTTTGATTATTTTTTCTTTTTTGTATTTTAATAACTTTTGCAGATATTTTTGTAAAATGGGTAAGATGCTAGAGTATTTGTGTGTCGCGTTCTTTTTTTTCTATGTGGTCCTATGTCTCTTTCACGTTCTTATCTCATGATTTGACGGGTTTTTTGGTTGACGTGTTAGGTGGCCATGGTTTTTCCCCTTTTTCTTCTTTTTTATAATTTAAAAAAATAATTTCAATGGATTGATTTTGGTATATAGTCCTATTTAGTAGCAATCGAATTTGGTTGATTGAAGCGTACATTGTTTTGTATAATGCTCAGATGCTTTCCAGTGTATGAAAAAAAAAAAAGAACTAGATTGTTTTCATGTCCTTTTACTAGGTAGTTAGATTGGTTGGAAAGTGAATTCTAAGCTAAGTTCATGGAAATTACCCAAAAGATCCCTTTTTTTTTTGTCCATTGGTATAGCTGAAGTTTCATCCTTTTACTGATAAAGTTAAATTTTGAACCTTTGGCTCTTCTGGGTTTTGCTTACATGGTCCATCCGGTTGGAAAAATCCTTAGAGTTTGCTGTACATTCTCAATCAATTATAATTTGGGTGATTATAATTGTTGGGTTTTGATGTAAGAATGAATGGATGTCTTGTTGTTTCTAAGTTTTGGTATTGTCATGGTAATTGAGAAAGGATGCAGTTTTGAGGGATAGTGGCTGCTTCATCAGAGTTGAATATGGACCGTCGGAGTTGGCTCTGGCGGAGGAAATCATCTGACAAAAGTCCTGGTGAGACAGAGAGTTCAGGATCGATTTCTTCGCATTCCGAACGGTTCTCTGATGAACAGGTACGTAATTCACTATGATTAAATGGATTCTTACTGCATTTTGAAATGTTCCTCTTCGGTTTTGTGAATGAACCATTAATTTGGATTATCATGTGTGTGTATGTAAGAATGTAGTTTGGTTATACTTAAGCAATCTGGGTCTTATTACCACCACTCACGCTTAGCATAACCTTAAAACTAGAAACATACGTACACATAGCATAACCTTGAAAACGATATAGATTAGTGCAACTGAGAGGGTAATTTGCCTTTTAGGTGGTGGAAAGTATAGTTCCTTAAAGGTGCTCAGCGAGCATGTGTGTTGATTCGGTTTTTTGACCATTTTCTATTGCTTTAAATTTCTTGCGCAATGTTAGCTTGGGTGCAATTCCATTGTTGAGCCTGTCGTAAAGTCATTATAATTAGTTGAAGTGCACACTTCAATTTGGAAGATGCTGCTGAAGCCACTTTAGTTTTCTACATGAGAAGAAAGGTTGATTAACTGGATATCAAATCAGTCTCCTCTCTAATTCTTACAACTTCGTCTCTCCTAGGATGCTACAATGTGCTGTTGTTTTTCAAATGTTGATGAGCTCTTTCAGCGATTATCAAACATCACAAAAAATATATCTTCTTCACCGTCTCTTTTGCAATGACCTAGTCAGTTGCATCATTATGCATATCAATTCTTTCTGTTGCATTTGTAAATTCACAAGCGTGCTGCAGAATGTTCTTGCCCTCGTTATTGCGGATTGTAAATTGAAATCTAGTACTAAGGCGGTGTTCTTTGTCAAAATCATGGTTCCCTCTTATTATGGGCACGCGTCTTTAGTTAAATTTGTCCATTAGATCACCTATTCTGATAACCCCAACTTTATTTTTCGTGAATATTGAAGGCTTATCCAGCACATGCCAGTCAGTCTCTTGAAGTCACTTCTAAAGCTACATCAGTGGAAGAAGAAGTGAATGATGATGTGAAGACTCTAACGGAGAAGTTATCTACTGCACTTTTGGATATTAGCGCTAAGGAAGATCTAGTAAAGCAGCATGTTAAAGTGGCAGAAGAAGCTGTCTCAGGTAATGCTTCTAAAATCAGTTATGGGCTCTTGGTTGTTTACATAGCTCTCTATTAAGCAAAGAGTTAAGATGATGTTGATCCAAGAATAACTGACACAAAGGACTCTAAAATTAGAAATTTTGCCTTTTGTGATGGATTAAGTTTAATAATGCCCATCCGACTATTTGAATGAAGCAAAAAAGAAACACTACTAAATCTTGTTCCTTGAAGGAACTTATCCCTATGGATCCAACTTATTGTCAGCACATTTTGAAGGTAAACAGGGAACCAGATTCAGAGGTTAATGTTGTAGGAGATAATATTTTATTATATGACTGTAGAGTTAACTTATAAGAGTATAGGACACCCAAATAAAATGATAGTAATTTTTTAACTACTATATGCTTCAAAGAGGCCAGATATAGGGTCTATTTGGATGGTCTCTATTATTTATTTATATCTTATCTGTATCTGATTTGCATCTGTATTTTATCTGTAAGGTCTATTTATATGTAAAAACGTCTGTTTTTCGTTTATATCTGTTTTTAACAAATAGTTTTATTGAAACAAAAACAAAACAGATGGTGAACTGATATCAAACTAACAGACTAAATGCATCCATACGTTTAAGTGTCAATGGCAAAATATGTACTAAAGAAGTGCAAATCTGTTAAAAAAACTGTGCACTGCTACCAATGGTCATTCGACTTGTAGTGGAGTGCCTAGACTCTTATCAAATCCCTAGTGACTTTGCTTATTAAAATAATGTGAATTGCTAACGTTTTTCCTGTAACTTACTTTCTCAAAATGTACTATCAGGATGGGAAAAGGCTGAAAATGAAGTTGCAATTTTAAAGAAACAACTTGAGGCTGCAAAAGAGAAGAACTCAACACTAGAAAATCGAGTTGGTTATCTTGATGGAGCATTGAAAGAATGTCTGAGGCAGTTGCGTCAGACAAGAGATGAGCAAGAGCAGAAGATACGTGACGCTATAGCTACTAAATATCATGAATGGGAATCAGCAAAGGCAGAGCTTGAGTCTCAGCTAGCCGATGTTGAGGCCCAGCTTCAACAGGGAAAAGTTGAAGCTTCTGCTTTGGCTAATTCTGATCTTCATCAAAAGCTGGATGCTGCTCTGAAGGAGAATTTAGCGCTTAAAGTAGATCTCCATTCGAGAGAAGAGGAATTGAAACTACGAGTCATCGAAATAGACTTGAGCACCCAAGCAGCAGAATCGGCCAGCAAGCAGCATTTAGAGAGCATAAAAAAAGTAGCAAGGCTTGAAGCAGAGTGCCGAAGGCTCAAAGCCATGGCCCGTAAAGCAATACCTGCTAATGATCTTAAGTCTTTCTCGGCTTCATCTGTCTGTGTAGAGTCCTTCACTGATAGCCAGTCTGACATTGGGGAAAGGCTGTCACTGGTTGAAAGCGATATGCAGAAAGTAAAAAGCTCTGAGAAAACAGAATATGATCAAGGCCATAATGATTCATGGGCTTCTGCACTTATCACAGAACTTGATCATTTTAGGAATGAAAAGACCCATCCAAAGAACCATATGGTTTCTTCGGTGGAGATTGATCTGATGGATGACTTCCTTGAAATGGAGAGGATTGCAGCACAGCCTCATGCAGAAACTAATTGCAGCCTTGATGTAGTACCCGTCCAAAATCAAACTAGAGCCACTGAAAACCCGTTGAAAGCTGAACTTAAAGCTATGATCAATAGAACTGCAGAGCTGGAGGAAGAGATGGAGAAGAAAGAAGCAGAAAAGGAAGAGTTGCAAATGGTTATCGGTCATTGTCAGAATCAGCTTGATAAATCATTGGCTAAGCTGAATGAAGCTGAGTTCAGAATGACTGAACTGGAAACTCAATTATCCATCATGGAAAAATCTAAGCAAGCAGCAGAGAGGGAAGTAAAGACTACTAGTACAAAGATAGAAGATGTAGAATCCCAATTACGCGATGCTGAAGAAGAGGTGAAAATCTTGCTTAATAAGGTTGGGTTATTGGAAGAAAAGATGGAAAAGGAACGTATTTTTTCATCCAAATATGAGAAAAGATGTACAAAATTAGAGGGACAGGTGCAGAAAATGAATAAAGAAGTCGAGCGCCTGCGTGAAGTTGAACATCAGTCACAACTAGTAGAAGCAGAGGTTGAAAGGGAACGCAAACTGTCATTTGAAAATGTGGAAAAATGTAAGATGTTGGAGGGTGAAATCTTGAGCACAAAAAAAGAAGCAGAGCTTCAGTTACAACTCTTAAAAATTGAACTTGAAAAGGAGCGAGTTCTGTCAACTGAAAATGTGGCAAAGTGTAGGACGGTGGAGGATGAGGTCTTGAAAGTGAAAAAGGAATCTGCACTTCAGTGCCAACGATTGGAAAAAGAACTTAGAAACAAACAAGCTCTTTCAACTGAAAGTGAAGCAAAATGTAGGATGTTGGAGGATGTAATCTTGAAAATGAAAATAGAGGCTGAGCTTCAGTTACAACTTTTAGAAGAAGAAGTTGAGAAGGAACGCAGTTTGTCAGCTCAGAATGTGGAGAAGTGTAGGACTTTGGAGGAGGAGATCCAAAAGATGAAAGGAGAATCCAAGCTTCAGCATAAAGCTGAGCTTCGGCATTTGACTAATTCTAACGGCAACGTTAACATAAAGCAGGTCTGCATTCACACTGTTTTGTTGTTGGTGACATTTTAAAATTTAATAATCCAAGGTCTAGACAACTTTCATATGTAAACTGAGCTGCTTGCAAGAACTTTTCGGGTTAGGATTCCATCCCTTTGTTATATCTCTTCATGTATACAAAAGCTGCCTCCAGATCACTCCAGATATTTTTGTTAGGTCCTACATAACTTTTCTGATACTCTCCACCCCAATGATTACCAGAAATGTTACCTGCTGAGTGATTAGGTCCTACATAACTTTTCTGATACTCTTCACCCCAATGATTACCAGAAATGTTACCTGCTGAGTAATACTACTTCAGGGGCTGTCTTTATTATGTTTTCTTATTGACAGAACTAACATGGGTTGGAATGCTTTGCAAGCCCCTACTAGGACTGTTCCAATTTACCTTTCTCATATTAAGAACTATCAAAGTTTTCGATATGATTTTGAATATAGTTTTGTTGTCCATGTAAATGGTCTCATGTTTTGTTCCTCTGGCAGGAGCGGGAACTGGCTATTGCAGCCAGCAGATTTGCAGAGTGCCAGAAGACTATAGCATCTCTTGGCGAGAAACTAAGATCTCTAGCAACACTAGATGATTTTTTGGCCGAATCTGATAGAACAGTAGAGTTTATGGATGATGAGCAATCCTGGAAACAACATCGGATAGAACAGGTGGCACTCTAGTGATTCACCTTTGCAAACAACAGATTCCAAGCAAAAGCTGTCAATCACTCTTCAGGTTTTGAAAAGAGTGGAAGTGGGAAGGATACAACATTGTCATATGATCCTAGGATTGATTCCAGGAAGGGTGTTGAAACTGGATGGTAAAGAAAACCAAGTGGAAGAGTTTTTTCCTTTGTAAATACGCTCCATTCTTAGATCGTTATCAGTGAGGGCCGAGGCTTGTGAAGCAACGCTTTGTTTTATTACAGAGTTCCTTTAGAGGGAACTGTAAAATTATTTGAGCTAAAAGTACAGTGCGATATAGATATTTAATGTAAACTTCTAAGTTTTGGATTTGTTATAATGGGGTTCCTATAGTTGTAAATGCATCTATTTTTATTGTGATATCATTTTGTAATATCACTTTCATAATAGTAATTAAGGTTTATGGTGCATTCTATTTTTATTTAGCATGGGACTACACACTCACAATATGTATACTTTAAAAAATTACAACATATCAGAGTAATCGACACAAATAATAATAATAATAATAAATAATGATGATGATAAAAGTAGAGTGGTAAATAGTTCTTTCCCCCTACCTCCAACTTTATCTTCATCCAATGGTGTGTTATTTTGATTTTTCTTTTTTAACTTTTAACAAAATGTACTCTTGCATATATTATATATTATAATTTCTCTTAGAAATTCAAAAAAATTAGGTGGTCTAAAGACATTGACATTATGACATCCCTTTAAATAACATATATATATATATATATATATAGGGGGAGAGATAAATTAAAAAGACTAAACATACCAATAAGATGTCATTCCTTTAAATATTATAGAGAGGGGTAGAGAAAAAAAATTGACCAAACAAACCAAACCCATTTGCAAACCAAATCAAACTAAAAATATGATTTTTTTTAAATAATTTGATTTAAAAAATTTTCTCCTAAACTTGTTTAATCTTCCAAAATAGCAATACAACAACACAATAGCATCTTTTCTAATTCTCTTATTGTGTCAAATGAGAAGAACTCTGAAGTATTTATAGAATTTATCCATAGATAATGTGTGTCAAATTAAATGGATGATTAATAGCTTGATAAGTCCTCATGTTGAGGTGTGTTTCTTCTTCTTCTTTTTTTTTTTTTTTTTTTAAGTTTAGACTCATGAGAAGTTTCTTTAAATACATGAGCTTATTTGAAATAGGTTGAAAATAGACATATCAGTCTAACAATCCCAACTTGAAGCCCATTGTGGCATCTCTCTCTCTCTCTTAATTAATCATAAGTATATGCATTTGACTCATTAAATCTTGTCATCTCGTCTAAGAAACGAAATCCTAATATTTCAATATAGGCAAAAGGATGGTTAGTCCCCAGTATATATATTTTTAACAACACCTTCAAAGTATGACATATGAGAAAGCGATTCCACATGCTGATACAATCTCTTATGCATTACACCCTTAATGAAGGGTATTGATAAAAATAGATAGGCTAATGACCTATCTACCTTTTATTCTCTAGTATAATTAGTTTTGCAAAAATTCGTCATGTAAAGTTATTCATGCAATTTGGCCAATTTATCATTTGGTTATTGACAATTTTCTTCTTTTCTTTTCTTTTTTTCCTTCATTTTTTCCCGTTGTACTTTGATTATGGGTAAGAGATATGTCTCTTTCATGCAAACTAGTTAAAACTTCACACCAATCGCTGAATTTGTTTTAAAGCATCTATAATGTTAAAGAAAATATTAGACCTGAAGTTTTATCATAAATAGATATTTTAACGGATATATATTTAAAAATTGCTATAAATATACCGTATAGACTAAGATTTACTTATGTGAACACATATGTATGCTATTTAAAAAGAATTATCCTTTAAAGTAAGAAGATGCAACATCTATATTAAGAGTTATGTTATTCTTAGTTAGATCATGCAAGATTGCAGCTCGTCATGTAAAGGTTGTAACCTTTTTATAACCAACATTTTCTCATGAAGAATATGTCTTTTGGATACATGATTAGAATAAAATGATTTTTTGACAATAAAAAGGCGTAATTGACAAGATGAAGATGGCCAAAATATATTATTAATGATGGGAGTTCGATTCTTGCTATCCCAATGACAAAATCTTCCAGAATTATATATATGGAAAAGATTAAAACTTATAAAGGAGTTATAATATTTATAATATTTAATGCAAAATGATATAATTCTTGATATATAATATTATACTTCCACAATTTGAAGGATTCATGACTTTAACTAAATGGCATATCACTTTAGGGAAAAGGAAAATAACATTGTAGTTTTTCTAAAAGAAGTTTCGAAATTGTCATCAGGATGAAAATAATCCCAATTTTAGTAGCATGTTGCTGCCTTGTCTCTTGAAGAGACGATGTTCTTATAATTCGAAGGGACCTCGTCTTGCCCACCTTCTTCTTCTTCTTCCTCATTCTAACGCTCCTCTCCTCTCCCAAAAAACCCCTAAATCACAAAACCAAAAGCCTAACCCAAATTTCCTTAATTGCACAACTGATTTTCAAAAAATTAAGGCGTTGTCTTGAATAGGTTCAATCACCAGGCATTGTAAAAGTCATCAGTTCGTGAAAAAGTGAAGCAATTCATGTGAAAAATCCACAAATTCGCTCTGAACTCCATAAGTAAGTGCTTCAAATTTTCGCTTAATTTTTCACTATTATTGATGCTACATTATTGAATATCGGGTGTTGTATATGTTGTTGGATTTTTTTTTTTTTTCAAATGGTGAAGCATATTGTATGTTAGATGAGTGTTGTACGTAGTGTTAGATGAGTTGTATTATGGAGTGGTAACATGATTTCCATGGTAATTGTATATGTTGTTGATGCTGCCTTGTAGACAATATGTGATGTAATGATACTCTATTGTTTTATAATTTAGGAACCAAATTATGAAATCATATATTATTATACATCATACACCTTGATCATGTACCATTATAAGACTGAGGTAGATATAGTACATTAGTAAATATGTTAAATATTAGGAAAGTACAATTCATAAGTCATGATGCAAATTTTATGCATTCAATCTACATTTTATGAGATGTTAGGATAGGTGAGGAAATTGATAATGTCAAGTTTGTATTGTACACTCATGGAAACATTGTAGAAGAGAATGATGATTTTGGTTATGATAAGTGGTCAGTTGCTATGGTCAATATTAGTAGGAACTCAATATCAGCAAACACTTGGCATCATTTGTAATAGACTTAAGGTAAATAGGCCTATACACTAGGTTGAGTTTTATCATAGGATAGCTCTTGGAGATAGGACGCTACGTTATGATGTTATTCTAGTGAGCGATGAGATGTTGCACAGGAGATGTTGGTGTACACAAAAGTGTCAGTAACTCTATATGTGCAAATATTTGAAAACGAATTGCTATAGGCACCTACAAGAGAAATGGGCATTGATGGAAATATTAGTAACCAAAGGTTAGTAGACTCGAACTCCATTTCAATTCAGACAATAGCTAGCATACAAGTGCAGATGGGTAATTTTGAAATGATTACACCTGATTGGACATGTAGTCATGATACCGACAAGATGCAAGACTCATCGACAAGTAAATCCAGTGACGACTATAATGATGATAGCAATGATAATGTGGAAGCTTTCCCCTAATAAGATAATGCCACTGAGGTAAAATCTAATAGAAATAAATGGCACCGTTTTGTGGCTCCTATAAACGTTGATGCGGTAGGGAGCTTAGTGCCAATACCCTTTTTTCACTACTGATGTTGGTAATGGTTATGCTGCATCAGATGATGAGCAGGAAATAAGTGTTGGAAATTAAAGCTTCAAAAATGAATTCAAGGTTAGGACGAGGTTTGAAACTAAAGATCATCTCATACGGGCAGTGAAAATGTGACACATATCGAACCATTACAATTTCAAGATAGTGGACTCGGACCCAATGTCATAAGCGGTTAAATATACTAATATCCATATCAGATGTTTAAGTCGAGACTTGGAGGCAATTACAAGAAACATGGTGGGTGGTTTTACATCGCTAAATATGAAGGACCCTACACCTGCTTGAATGAAATCACTAGACAAGATCACTATCAGTTGGACTCCACCAGCATGTCCAGGTGCATTATATTGGAGATTCATAATTCCCTATCACTTTATATGAATTTTGAACAACCCACTAATCATAATATAAAATTATAAATTTTTTTTTTGCCATTACAACAGAAAATGAGGGATTCGAACCTGATACCTCTCGCTTAAGAGACTAAGGGAGATACCACTTGTAGATGTATGAATCTGATTATAAAGGCTTTGAGCTTAATTTTTATTTGGGTTTAACTCTTTGGGCTAATGTGACAGGGCTTAAAGAGTAATTGGGATGATCATGGGAGAATTGGCATGGAAGGCTTAGAGTAGGGCCCATTGGAATTGGCCTGCCCAATTCCAAACTTTCTCAAATTGGTTCACACACATTACAATGAAGGCCTCAATAGGCCTGGGTCCATAAGGGAGCCCACATTCATATCCACAATGAGATGGATCATCTCAGCCATTGGTTGTCTGTCTCATCTGACGGACGACATCGACAGCTAAATTCTTTACAAATACCCTTAGTTCTTACCTCATTGGGATAAGTGAAATATTGAACAAACACCGTTGTGTTGTTGGATTTCCATTTTTTTGAATCAATTACTTGACTCACTCAAGAACGCACACGACATTCGTGGTATCTAGTGAGGTTAATGCTTTCTAGCTCCCCTCGTCTGTCACGCGTATGTTAGAGCCTATTAAGTTTGCCTACTCCTCTTTCCTACACGATTCTCTCTTGATCATCCTTACACGTATTGTTTCTCTAGATCGTGTGTAGCGCGATTATCACGCGGCACGCACATGATCGTTGCATCCGGAATCCTACTCATACATTTTTGGCAACTCCACTGGGGATAGGGAAATCAACACTTGTATGATGGCACCTCCAAGAAAGAGACCCACCGATCCCACTAATGGTGTGACTCAAAAACTTAATGCTAATTCTGAGGTTGCTGAACACGACATGCCAGCACTTGAGGATGTGAACCAACCTACTGGTACTCAAATTGATAATGTTATGATATTGCATGTTGTGCATAAAAATACCAAGCAAGTCAATCAATCAATGCAAGAGTCTACAAGACAATTCCAATAATTCATGACAATGTTTGCTTAGTATTTGCCTGGTATAGCTCCTATTGCTGTCGCGCAACAACACGCTTCTCGGGCACCTCAAGCTTCTCAACCTACTAATCCTATTCCTATTCCTGAATAAGATCCCGTCAAAGTTGGAGAGCAAGTCCCTCCATTAGAGCCTGTAATTACACAACCGCTCACACCTCACGTAATGAATACAGGAGTTCAACTTGGAACATCATCAACCTCCCAGCCTGCATTAGATGTTCAACCTGGAGGATCTTCATCTTCACAGGCTACACTACAAATTATCATTGGTGGACCTACTGTTCAACCCAATGCAACTCCACTCCAAATGGCCACTCCAGCTACACTAGTTGAAGTTACTTCAACTCCTAAAGGTACTTTCATCACGAAGGAAGATCTAGACATGTACCTAAAGGAAATACAAGCTAAGTCTGATGTGGGAGTATTGGATCTCAAGCTCCCATATAATCAATGTATTGCTGCTAGGCCATATCCTTAGGACTACTTGAGTCCCAAATTCATGCTATTCAATGGTAAGAAGGGAAGTGCTAAGGAAAATCTGTTGAAGTTCATTGAATAGCTAGAGGTTTATGGATTTGATGATGATTTGAAGTAAAAAGAATTTTCTAAGTCCCTCACAGAGAAAGCATACACCTGGTACATCAACTTTCCTCCTGGATCAGTAGATTCATGGGCAACTATGTGCAAGATGTTCCTAGAGAAGTTTTTCTCCACACAGGAATGAGTGACCTTGATTGATGTGCGACGGATTCGTTAGAAGCCCAAGGAAAACTTGATTGATTATATTGAGCGCTTCAGGGAGCGTTCACTAGACATTCAAGACATATGTGACAAAAGAGAGCTGGTGAAAATTTGCATCCAAGGCATGTTCACTGAGTATGTGGTGCATTTGGAAAATCTCTCTTTAGCTTCATTCTCCACTTTGGCTGAGAAAGCGTGAAGGAATAATAATTCTGTCGCATGACATAGAGGAAGAAATGTGAAGTTTAACAAAAGAGGACCGTCTGTGAATGCAACTCAAAGTAAGGATTCCAAAGATAAGAAGAAACAAAGAGTTGAAAAGTTTGGATGTGAGAGAACAAAGGAAGTGCTAACATATCCTTGCTCAATGGGGAAGGTACATGCTATGCTAGATCAATGGTTGAGAGACGAAAATCTTAAGCTCCCAAGGGTAGAGCATTTACCAACTTAAGAGGAGAAGAATGATCCTAAGTTTTGTAGGTTCCACAGGACTGTAGAGCATCCTACTAGGGATTGTTTTACTTTAAAGAGAATTTTCAATGAAAGAGTGTAGAATGGAGAGCTCATTATCGAAAATAATGACGTTAGGAATAATCTACTTCCAACCCATAACAATCAGCGTGGTGTTGCCTATGTCATTATTCATGATCCTGCCATGGTTGAGGCCAATGATACACCACTTGCTGAGACAAGTAACACGAAAGGAAAACAACATGTAGTTGAGGAAAATGATTGTGCTCCCATTGCTGCGGCGCTTTTGAAAACTTCAAAGTTTAGAAATTTCTTCGATCTACTTAGTTTTGATGAGAAGGAGAGGCTTACAGCAGCAACTGCGCTTGCGCAAATTTCTGAAGGACAATATGCCGAGTGTAGTGTAGCGTAACTCGTCAAAAGAATGGCTCGAGCGCATGAAAATGCAATCTTGTTCACTGATGCAGATATGTGTGTAGACAGTCCAAATCATAATTGACCGTTATATGTGGAGGGCACACTTAATGGCTATCTAGTTAAGAGGACATTCATTGATGCTGGTTCTTCTCTCAACATCATGCCTAAGACTACATTTGAGGCTGCTGGTATTGACCATCGTCATTTGGTGAAGCAACCCATTTCAGTTAATGGCTTTAGTCATACTACAACGAAGACGATTGGAAGAGTTAATGTCGATCTTAAGATTGGGCCTATTCGTGATACCTTTACCTTTCCTGTGATTGATGCGCCTGTGTCCTATCATCTCTTAATAGGTAAGAAGTGGCTACACAATCACAATTTAGTGCCATCGATGATGCATTTATGTATTAAAGGACATTAGAAAGGGAAGGATATATTTATTCCTACTACAAAGAATCCTTTTGAGCATGACAAGACATATTTCATTGAATCTACTTTCTTCAATGAGTATGCCGATGAAGGTGAAACAGCTATTGCTAGAGCTTCAGGTGTGCCATTACCCACTTGGGAAGAAGTTCAAGAGCGTAAAGAAAAGAAAAGAAAGATGCGTGGTTATCAAGGCGGCAAAAAGAAGAACAAGCAAGCTGACGCTATTGAAAGTTATGTTAGAGAGGATGGACGGAGAGTATATCTCTTATGAAGATTTCTAGGGTCTAAGGAAGTGTTTTTTTCTTTAAACCCTATACCAATTCAAGAAATTCAGCCCACCCCTCAATAAATACAAGATCAAATAAAGCCACAGAATGAAGAGATTGAGGAATTGGATCTAATGCGACCAGGAGAGTTGCCCGACCAATTTTTGTCAACAAAGGTTTGTTACAAGATGTTAAGAGTCCTCTCATTGATTTGTTGAGAGAATATAAGGACGTGTTTGCTTGGGCATATGATGAGATGCCAGGTCTAGACCCTAGTCTTGTAGTGCACAGACTAAATATTGCCCTAGGCACGACTTCTATTAAACAAGGGCAACGAGTTTTCCATCTGAGGTTGAAGTTCAAATTAAACATGAAATTGAGAAGTTACTTCATGCAGGCTTTATAAACCAATCGAGCACCCTACTTGGCTCGCGAATGTCGTACCTGTTAGAAAAAAGAATGGTCAAATAAGGGTTTGTGTCGATTTTCGATATTTGAACAAGGCTTATCCTAAAGATGATTTCCCTTTGCCAAATATAGATGCTTAGTGGATGTCATTGCAGGACATGAATTATTTTCATTCATGGATGGTTTCAGCGGATATAATCAAATTAAGATAACAATTGGAGATGCTGAGCGTACTGCCTTGCGAACACCTGTTGGGAATTTCTATTATACTGTCATGCCCTTTGGACTTAAGAATGTCGGCACTACTTATCAAAGAGCAATGACAACATATTTCATGATATGATGCATGATTTCATGGAGGACTATGTAGACGACATAGTCGTGAAATCAAAACATGTACCTGACCACTTGGTCCATCTTCAGAAGGTTTTTGAATGATGTCAATTGTATAAGCTTCGCATGAATCCTTTGAAATGTGTTTTTAGAGTTGCTTCAGGAAAATTCCTTGTATTTTGGGCCCATAGGAAGGGAATTGATGTTGATCCCGTGAAAATACAGGCTATATTATCTATGCCTTCGCCTACTACTTTGAAAGAGTTAAAAACTTTCATGGGAAAAGTTTCATATATATTAGGAGATTCATGCCTGCACTTGTGGAGATTTCGTATCCCTTACGTCAACTTATGAAGAAAAGAGTTGCATTTGAATGGAAGCAAGTCCATGAGGATGCAATTCAAAGAATTAAGGGAATTCTCACTTCTTCTCACACCATGACTATACCTGTGAAGGGAGTATCAATGATATTGTATCTCACTTCTACTAGCAGATCCATTGGAGCCTTACTTGTGCAAGAAATAGATAGCCAAGAATAGCCGGTCTACTATTTGAGTCGCTCACTTCAAGGAAGCGAGGTCAAATACCCAGCTTGTGAAAAGCATTGTCTCGCACTGGTGTTTGCCACTCAAAAGTTACGTCACTGCTTTCTAGCACATAAGGTCAACCTTGTCACACGTTCAAATCCTATCAAGTATTTATTGTCACGACCAGCATTGTCTAGGCGTATTGCAAAGTGGTTGTTGCTTCTTAGAGAGTTCAACATTACAATACAGACTCCTAAAGCTATTAAGTCACAAGCCTTAGTTGACCTCTTGGCTCATTTTCCGAATGAAAGTGAAGATATGATCACAGATACTATACCAGCAGAATTTCATGAGGACTCACTCATGATCGAAATAGAAGGAGAATGGTCACTTTAATTTGATGATTCATCGGGAAGTGAAGGTTAGGGAGCGAGAGTTATATTGACATCACCTGATGGCTAAGAAATACCTTTGGCATTTAAACTTGACTTTCATTGCACTAATAATGAAGTGAGTACGAGGCATTGTTACTCGGGATTGTTTTTGCTTTGGAAGCTGGAGAAAATTGTTTGTGTATTCGTGGTGATTTAAATTTGATCATTAAGCAAACCAATGGTGAATATGCCCTTAAAGAGCTAGCACTTGTGCCTTATAGGACTGTAGTGCAAGCTTTAATTGAGAAGTTTGAAGTCGTAAGGTATGAATATACCAAACGATCTACAAACCGTTACGCAGATGCATTGGCAACATTAGCATCTAAGATTCTAATGCATACTTCAAATGAAAGCCTAGATGTCAAAGTTATCAAGAAAACTATTCCTTGTACAGCCTTGCAATTTTTGGAGGAAGATGAGGAAACAGGAGATGATTGGCATGTTGGTATCAAGACCTAATTAGCATAACCCAATGCGGCCTCCATTGTAACCTCGAAGAATTTTGTTCGCATCAATGGCTCTTTGTACTTCAAAGGACCGAAGGGTGTTCTATTGCGATGCATTTGTGCGAAACAAGCTCGGGTAAAATTGGACAAATATCATAAGATCTGGTGTGGGGAAGAAGGACCTCCTTTGTATCGTCGCATTCAATGTGCAGGGTATTACTGGCCCTCAATGGCTAAGGATGCATCTCAGGTGCAAATGTATTGTCCTAAGTGCTCTGAGTTACCAGATGCAAAAGAATGTAATTTTGTCGCAAGTGCTGGAGATTGGCGTCGTCCGTACATGACTATTTGAAGAATAATGTGCTACCAACTAATAGTACGGATGCCAGATTAGTAAAAAGGAAGGCACGCAAGTACCTAATGCATGAGGATAAGTTGTATAGAGTTTCATTCATGGGAAAGCCTCTCAGATGCATTGCATTTCCTGAAACATAACAGATATTAACTGAGGTACATGCTGAGAATGCGGTGAGCACCAAGGCACAAGGAAGTTGTATTATCAACTACTTGACATAGGGTACTATTGGCCAACCATGGAATTAGACAGTTCCAATTTTGTTAAGCGGTACGTTCCTTGCCAAGAACATGGAGATGCGATTCACGCTCCTACGTCACATTTCATAGTTGAACAACACCATGGCCTTTTCATACTTGGGAGTTTAATATAATCGGTCCTATTCACCCGCCATCTAGAGGTTGTATTTGGATCCTAGCTGGAACTGAATGTTTTACTAAATGGGTAGAAGCCATTCCTTTAAAGAAGGCAACAGGACCGATAGTTGCAAGCTTCATTAAAGAAAACATAATATGCAGATTTGGGATTCCAAAGCGCATCCTTTCAGATAATGGCACTCCTTCATCAATTCACATGTTCGACAACTGTTGGAATCATATAGTATTGATCATGTGAAGTCAACCCCTTATTACCCTAAGGGCAACGGCCAAGCGGAAGCTACGATCAAGACACTTTTGAAAGTTCTCAGTCGTATGGTACATGATAACCATAAAGAATGGCTTGATAAACTATCCCTAGCACTTTGGGCTTACAGGACTTCGAAGCGGCAACCAACACAAGCAACACCTTTTTTGCCAGTGTATGGTGCCGAAGCGGTTGTGCCTATAGAGGTTCTAATCCTGTCAGCATGATTAGCGATCAATACTAAGCTTAAGCCAAATGCTTTACGCATAATAGACTTGGAAGCCTTAGTTGAAAGACGAGATATAGCAAAAAACAACTTGATTAACTACCAATACAAGCTTGGTATGGCCTACGGCCGGTTGGTGAGGAAAATGTCCTTTCAAGTCGGTGATGTTGTACTTTGTACAGCCAAGCATGTGCGTCGAAGTATACCTGCACCAAAGTTCACACCAAAATGGGAAGGTCCCTTCATTATACATGAAGTCCATGATAGCGAATATTGCAAGCTCCTCAATCTAAAAACTGATGCTATTATAGCTCCTATAAATTTTCAATATGTAAAGAAGTTTCACATGTAATAGCATGATCGATGATGATGACGACTTGAATAATATGGGCTTGCTTTCACATGATTCTTTCATTAATCAGTTTGGTTATACGTTATATTTGTATGTTGCTGCTGTTGCTTGGTGAGACTTGTCTCTTATGCGCATGACATTCATTTATTCATTCATGCAACTTGTAATTGTTCAAATTTACTAAGCGCGTAGCACTATACATGCATACGAATTTTTGTCTAAGTATGTTATATTAACCATCGTATTTGATGGAATGGTTAAGTAGTGGGTAGTACCCCGTTAACAATCTTTGTGAAATTAAAATTTCTTTGCTCATGAAAGAAAAAAAATACAATAGTCTTAACGCGCAAAGTTATACCGCATAATGTGTTACCACATGAATTTTATGTTCTTTGAAGAGCATAAGTTATAACATGATAAAGCTTTAAATCAAACCGTTGCCAGCAAGTGAAAGCATTTCTCTGATGCGTAAACATATAGTCGTAACAATATTTGTTGCTCCATGATTCACTACTATCAAGTGAAAGCATTACTACTTAGGTACATGAGCATGTTACCAGTGACCTGAGTGATATCTTGCTATTCACTAATATAAACAAAAAAAGTCAAGCAATATCAAGCAACAATAATGAAAAAATTAAGCCAAACGATGTTTTACCCCAAAAGGTGTCATAACAAATTGTTCCTGAAATTGAAGAGAAAATATCAGCTAATTTAAACTATGCCTGATGTCTGCGCGAACTCTGGACTCTAGGTCTTCATCTTCAAGCATAGCCTTCATCTCAGCCTTTACTGCCTCAGCCTCTTGGCGAAGTTCTTGCATCTTCATCATTAATTTGTCATGGCGGGTCTTGGCTTCATGATAATTTAAGCACCTCTTGGCCTTGTCAGCAATTGGCCATAAGCTATCAACTTTGAATTGTAGCAAACGGGCCCCCTCAACACATTGGACAAGTTGCTCTAATTCAGCCTTAGACAAAGAATTCCAAGACCTCTCCATCAATAGCATGGCTTCACCGAGCATTTTCATCATTGCATTTGCCAAGTCTGTCCCTGGCAGAGAAGAACCAACCCAAAATTCCTTGTCTATGGTAGCAAGACTCTACAAAGGCTCCATTAAGTGAGATGGCACGATGTAACCGTGAAATGAAGTTGTATCATCTAAATGAGTCACAACTCCAATAGACTTATCTGCCCTTCTTTGCTGTGATTCACCACTAATGGAGGGAGGCAATACATTAGAAACTGAAGTAGTAATAGGAGCAATGCCATCAACTATGATATTGCAAAGTGAAGGGTATACTAATGAGCTATCATGAGCTCGAGGATAACCATCTTCCATGTTTCTAAGCCCCTGACCATCTTGAACAATTATCCTATCAAGATAAAGGTTTTCCTCATTCACAAAAGGGCCTTCGCAAATCTCTAAATCATCTACTGAAGGATTATCCTCAATGTTAGCGTCATTAACGAGAGACAATTCATAGTCAACCTCCTCACTATCATCTTACTCTTCGGTTGTATCAGTAGTAGTCACTACGTGACCCTTGGTTTGTAACACCTTTCTTTGACCATAGCGAATAGGGAAAGGTCGTGTAATTAGAGGAGTACACCCTACTATAGAATTATCTATAGTCTGAGTAATAACATCATGACTACTACTGTGTTTGCTCTTAGACGACTGTTCCGCCGAAGCTGAAGATGTACCTTTCAAAGTTGTATCCTGCAAATAAACAATGGCTAACAAAGGTTATAGTTGACCTCATGACATATATATATGTGTGTGCATAGACAGCTTAAATAACAATATCTAATACCTCACAAAGGCGATGACGCTTGATTTGACCGATGACTGATGCAAGAGGCATAGTTCTCCCAATCATTACTTTTCCTGGAGTATTGTTCTTGTCATCCTTTGGAAGCTAAAAGTGGAACTCATACCTATAAATGACGGACTCTGGCAAACTGTCATCTATCGCTGAAAAAGTATATATCTTGAATGCTTCAAGATACCTTGTCGGATACATTAGCCATCCACTTGATGCAACACCAGAGCGATTGATAAACGGACAAAACATCTATCTAACAGCACAATAAAGCTCATGGCATTTCTTCAGGACTGATTGCCTCACAACATCTATTAAAATCTGTGTCAATAGCTACAATAGAAGGTACACCCTGATCAAATCCAAACTGTCATGCAACTTGATGAGGTGAGTACAACATCACCCTACACTCCAAGAACTCTGTAGAAGAATCACACCAATCATGAAGCACAAGTAAGCCTCGAGGTGTACACCAAAGAACATATACTGCTTCAACATCAAAAAGTTGCTCGCCACATTTCATTAGGTTCACTAAAGTTTTAGAACCCGAAGGGTAATATGTTGTACACCACTCCTATCCCGCTAATTCCTTTGTATAAGGGCAAAAGTCAACCTCATGAGCATCATCTATAATATCAAGTAATAAACCTAAAGGCTTTCTATCAACACAGGTCTAAGCTTAAGGTTTAGGAGGATCAAGTTTTGTAATAGGTACACCTGGATACCTTTTGTAATGTTCGCTGAAAAACAAGTGCAGAAATCCCAAGTCTACATTTGATACAATGATATATCGCCCCTTTGATCGAATTAAAGTCTCACTGTAAAGGTCCAAGCACCGATATAAAGACCTTAAATAAAAACGCACCAAGGCAACTCATTCTCCACACACAAGACGAATTGCCAAGTAAAAAAATCGAGGACTGACACCTTTTCTTGGCCCGCCAGGAAACACGTAAGGATAACCAGCAAGCAATGAAAGCTTCTAACTCATGCCTGAAATGAATTGTAAGTTATAAGTAAAGTCAGATTGAAATAATGACAATCAAGCATAAAAAAACAAAGCAAGGAATGCATACTTACTCGCATCCATACGAAGGGCCTTCGGATCGAGTCCTTTCATGCTAAAAAAAATGTCTTATCCATGCACAAAATGATGCTTGTCTACGACTGTCTCTCGCTTCTTATCTATCGGCTTCTAATACTTCCACCAATTTTTCATCCTCTTATGAAATCTCAGTTGTGACAATATCAGTTGACCCAGAACTAGGGAAGCTTAGCAGTGTACACACATCTTCTAAAGTTAAAGTAGTCTCACCCCATGATGTCACAAAAGTATGTGTACATGTACTCCAATATGCTAATATAGCTCGCCATGCTTCAACACTCTGAGAATGGATAACCATTTTAGAAGAAATCCATATAGCAAAATTGATCCCTGCACTTTCTAAATGAGACCAATAATGAGAATTCTTTTACAATGTAATATGCCCATGACTACCACCCTTGCAGTATCTGTTTTGGGTAACTGAACACTGTCTCTAAAAGGGAAGCTCCTTTCTTTCATTTCTGAAACGTAATATGGAATTCTCAT